>JAGGCT020001637.1:10000-17500 GCA_017654935.2 Phymorhynchus buccinoides
TGATGCCAGCTGTAGCATGTTCCCCTATCTTCTGTCTATCTGTTGGAGCAAAAGCCAAAGCCTTGATGCCAGCTGTAGCATGTTCCCCTATCTTCTGTCTATCTGTTGGAGCCAAAGCCAAAGCCTTGATGCCAGCTGTAGTATGTTCCCCTATCTTCTGTCTGTTGGAACATAAGCCAAAGCCTTGATGCCAGCTGTAGTATGTTCCCCTATCTTCTGTCTATCTGTTGGAGCAAAAGCCAAAGCCTTGATGCCAGCTGTAGTATGTTCCCCTATTCTCTGTCTATCTGTTGGAACATCAGCCAAACCCTTGATGCCAGCTGTAGCATGTTCCCCTATCCTCTGTCTATATGTTGGAGCCAAAGCCAAAGCCTTGATGCCAGCTGTAGTATGTCCCCCTATCTTCTGTCTATCTGTTGGAACATAAGCCAAAGCCTTGATGCCAGCTGTAGTATGTCCCCCTATCTTCTGTCTATCTGTTGGAACATAAGCCAAAGCCTTGATGCCAGCTGTAGTATGTCCCCCTATCTTCTGTCTATCTGTTGGAGCAAAAGCCAAAGCCTTGATGCCAGCTGTAGTATGTTCCCCTATCGTCTGTCTATCTGTTGGAGCAAAAGCCAAAGCCCTGATGCCAGCTGTAGCATGTTCCCCTATTCTCGGTCTATCTGTTGGAGCATAAGCCAAAGCCTTGATGCCAGCTGTAGCATGTTCCCCTATCTTCTGTCTATCTGTTGGATCATAAGCCAAAGCCTGATGCCAGCTGTAGTATGTTCCCCTATCTTCTGTCTATCTGTTGGATCATAAGCCAAAGCCTTGATGCCAGCTGTAGCATGTTCCCCTATCTTCTGTCTATCTGTTGGAGCATAAGCCAAAGCCTTGATGCCAGCTGTAGTATGTTCCCCTATCTTCTGTCTATCTGTTGGAGCAAAAGCCAAAGCCTTGATGCCAGCTGTAGCATGTTCCCCTATCTTCTGTCTATCTGTTGGAGCAAAAGCCAAAGCCTTGATGCCAGCTGTAGCATGTTCCCCTATCTTCTGTCTATCCATAAGCCAAAGCCTTGATGCCAGCTGTAGCATGTTCCCCTATCTGTCTATCTGTTGGAGCAAAAGCCAAAGCCTTGATGCCAGCTGTACTATGTTCCCCTATCCTCTGTCTATCTGTTGGAGCAATGTTCCCCTAAGCCAAAGCCTTGATGCCAGCTGTAGCATGTTCCCCTATCTTCTGTCTATTTGTTGGAACATAAGCCAAAGCCTTGATGCCAGCTGTAGCATGTTCCCCTATCTTTTGTCTATTTGTTGGAACATAAGCCAAAGCCTTGATGCCAGCTGTAGCATGCTCCCCTATCGTATGTCTATCTGTTGGAGCAAAGGCCAAAGCCTTGATGCCAGCTGTAGTATGTTCCCCTATCTTCTGTCTATCTGTTGGAACATAAGCCAAAGCCTTGATGCCAGCTGTAGTATGTTCCCCTATCTTCTGTCCATCTGTTGGAGCAAACGCCAAAGCCTTGATGCCAGCTGTAGCATGTTCCCCTATCTTTTGTCTATTTGTTGGAACATAAGCCAAAGCCTTGATGCCAGCTGTAGCATGCTCCCCTATCTTCTGTCTATTTATTGGAATATAGGCCAAAGCCTTGATGCCAGCTGTAGCATGCTCCCCTATCTTATGTCTATTTATTGGAATATAAGCCAAAGCCTTGATGCCAGCTGTAGCATGCTCCCCTATCTTCTGTCTATTTATTGGAATATAGGCCAAAGCCTTGATGCCAGCTGTAGCATGTTCCCCTATCTTATGTCTATTTATTGGAATATAGGCCAAAGCCTTGATGCCAGCTGTAGTATGTTCCCCTATCTTCTGTCTATCTGTTGGAACATAAGCCAAAGCCTTGATGCCAGCTGTAGCATGCTCCCCTATCTTATGTCTATTTATTGGAATATAGGCCAAAGCCCTGATGCCAGCTGTAGCATGTTCCCCTATCTTCTGTCTATATGTTGGAACATAAGCATAGCGCATCACTGAATTGATGATAGGTCATGCCTGCGTGATTAGTCTACTATGTCATGTAGCATTATGTCTAATTGTGAGACATGCTAACAGGAAAGATCAAACCTGCTCTTTGGTTCTTTGTGCCTTGCAATCTTGGGTTTTTTCCGATAAATGATTGGTGCGATGCATGACCCGGATTATAATAACATATTTATAGGAGATCGCAATAATTATGCTGAATCACTAAGCATTCGCAATCATTTCTAACAAATTGATAATAATTCATCTATGGGTAGGCCCCTACGCACATAGCGGTTTCACTCTGTTAGTGAACTTAATTAACGCAGCAGACCTATCTTTGCCTATCCCTCACACAGTTGCCTGTCTTATGAGCGCATGGTTTATTACTTCACAATGAAGGTCTTCCCAGATGCCATTCATGCTGCCGTTATGCGCCTAACTAAGAAATAGGCCCAGCATGTTCGTCTTCGGCGGGATAAAATCTTTGTTGAAGGTAGGTTTAACGTCTGGATGGCGATCTGCCCCTGCGTGCGGCGATCGTTGAACTAAAAACAAATCTGTGTAAACGTTTCTAGAATAAAGGCAGGAGAACGGACCGGTAATGCAGAAAGATAGTAGGTGACAGTAAGCAAAAGGGAAAAGGCAGAGTCAAAGAGAGTGACAGATTAGAGGAAGTTACAAGCACAGAACTTCCAGAGGGTGGAGGAAACTATTTGTACATAACACATACATACATACATACATACACACACACACACACACACACACACACACACACACACACACACACACACACACACAACACACACACACACACACACACACACACACACACACACACACACACACACACATCACACACAATCACACACACACTCACTCACCGGTATCCCCACGGAGGGGGGGGGGGGTTTATTACTTCACAATGTGGTTTATCAGACCCAGCACATGATATGAACAGCGGCATTCAATACACCCTGCATGGTTTATTACTTCACAATGAAGGTCTTCCCAACACTCCTACATTCATTACACCCTGCATGGTTTATTACTTCACAATGAAGGTCTTCCCAACACTCCTACATTCATTACACCCTGCATGGTTTATTACTTCACAATGAAGGTCTTCCCAACACTCCTACATTCATTACACCCTGCATGGTTTATTACTTCACAATGAAGGTCTTCCCAACACTCCTACATTCATTACACCCTGCATGGTTTATTACTTCACAATGAAGGTCTTCCCAACACTCCTACATTCATTACACCCTGCATGGTTTATTACTTCACAATGAAGGTCTTCCCAACACTCCTACATTCATTACACCCTGCATGGTTTATTACTTCACAATGAAGGTCTTCCCAACACTCCTACATTCATTACACCCTGCATGGTTTATTACTTCACAATGAAGGTCTTCCCAACACTCCTACATTCATTACACCCTGCATGGTTTATTACTTCACAATGAAGGTCTTCCCAACACACCTACATTCACTACCACCCTGCATGGTTTATTACTTCACAATGAAGGTCTTCCCAACACTCCTACATTCATTACCACCCTGCATGGTTTATTACTTCACAATGAAGGTCTTCCCAACACTCCTACATTCATTACACCCTGCATGGTTTATTACTTCACAATGAAGGTCTTCCCAACACTCCTACATTCATTACACCCTGCATGGTTTATTACTTCACAATGAAGGTCTTCCCAACACTCCTACATTCATTACACCCTGCATGGTTTATTACTTCACAATGAAGGTCTTCCCAACACTCCTACATTCATTACCACCCTGCATGGTTTATTACTTCACAATGAAGGTCTTCCCAACACTCCTACATTCATTACCACCCTGCATGGTTTATTACTTCACAATGAAGGTCTTCCCAACACTCCTACATTCATTACACCCTGCATGGTTTATTACTTCACAATGAAGGTCTTCCCAACACTCCTACATTCATTACACCCTGCATGGTTTATTACTTCACAATGAAGGTCTTCCCAACACTCCTACATTCATTACACCCTGCATGGTTTATTACTTCACAATGAAGGTCTTCCCAACACTCCTACATTCATTACACCCTGCATGGTTTATTACTTCACAATGAAGGTCTTCCCAACACTCCTACATTCATTACACCCTGCATGGTTTATTACTTCACAATGAAGGTCTTCCCAACACTCCTACATTCATTACACCCTGCATGGTTTATTACTTCACAATGAAGGTCTTCCCAACACTCCTACATTCATTACACCCTGCATGGTTTATTACTTCACAATGAAGGTCTTCCCAACACTCCTACATTCATTACCACCCTGCATGGTTTATTAATGAAGGTCTTCCCAACACTCCTACATTCATTACACCCTGCATGGTTTATTACTTCACAATGAAGGTCTTCCCAGGTCTTCCCAACACTCCTACATTCATTACACCCTGCATGGTTTATTACTTCACAATGAAGGTCTTCCCAACACTCCTACATTCATTACACCCTGCATGGTTTATTACTTCACAATGAAGGTCTTCCCAACACTCCTACATTCATTACACCCTGCATGGTTTATTACTTCACAATGAAGGTCTTCCCAACACTCCTACATTCATTACCACCCTGCATGGTTTATTACTTCACAATGAAGGTCTTCCCAACACTCCTACATTCATTACCACCCTGCATGGTTTATTACTTCACAATGAAGGTCTTCCCAACACTCCTACATTCATTACACCCTGCATGGTTTATTACTTCACAATGAAGGTCTTCCCAACACTCCTACATTCATTACACCCTGCATGGTTTATTACTTCACAATGAAGGTCTTCCGAACACTCCTACATTCAATACACCCTGCATGGTTTATTACTTCACAATGAAGGTCTTCCCAACACTCCTACATTCATTACCACCCTGCATGGTTTATTACTTCACAATGAAGGTCTTCCCAACACTCCTACATTCATTACCACCCTGCATGGTTTATTACTTCACAATGAAGGTCTTCCCAACACTCCTACATTCATTACACCCTGCATGGTTTATTACTTCACAATGAAGGTCTTCCCAACACTCCTACATTCATTACCACCCTGCATGGTTTATTACTTCACAATGAAGGTCTTCCCAACACTCCTACATTCATTACACCCTGCATGGTTTATTACTTCACAATGAAGGTCTTCCCAACACTCCTACATTCATTACACCCTGCATGGTTTATTACTTCACAATGAAGGTCTTCCCAACACTCCTACATTCATTACACCCTGCATGGTTTATTACTTCACAATGAAGGTCTTCCCAACACTCCTACATTCATTACACCCTGCATGGTTTATTACTTCACAATGAAGGTCTTCCCAACACTCCTACATTCATTACACCCTGCATGGTTTATTACTTCACAATGAAGGTCTTCCCAACACTCCTACATTCATTACACCCTGCATGGTTTATTACTTCACAATGAAGGTCTTCCCAACACTCCTACATTCATTACACCCTGCATGGTTTATTACTTCACAATGAAGGTCTTCCCAACACTCCTACATTCATTACACCCTGCATGGTTTATTACTTCACAATGAAGGTCTTCCCAACACTCCTACATTCATTACACCCTGCATGGTTTATTACTTCACAATGAAGGTCTTCCCAACACTCCTACATTCATTACACCCTGCATGGTTTATTACTTCACAATGAAGGTCTTCCCAACACTCCTACATTCATTACACCCTGCATGGTTTATTACTTCACAATGAAGGTCTTCCCAACACTCCTACATTCATTACACCCTGCATGGTTTATTACTTCACAATGAAGGTCTTCCCAACACTCCTACATTCATTACACCCTGCATGGTTTATTACTTCACAATGAAGGTCTTCCCAACACTCCTACATTCATTACACCCTGCATGGTTTATTACTTCACAATGAAGGTCTTCCCAACACTCCTACATTCATTACACCCTGCATGGTTTATTACTTCACAATGAAGGTCTTCCCAACACTCCTACATTCATTACACCCTGCATGGTTTATTACTTCACAATGAAGGTCTTCCCAACACTCCTACATTCATTACACCCTGCATGGTTTATTACTTCACAATGAAGGTCTTCCCAACACTCCTACATTCATTACACCCTGCATGGTTTATTACTTCACAATGAAGGTCTTCCCATTACTCCTACATTCATTACACCCTGCATGGTTTATTACTTCACAATGAAGGTCTTCCCAACACTCCTACATTCATTACACCCTGCATGGTTTATTACTTCACAATGAAGGTCTTCCCAACACTCCTACATTCATTACCACCCTGCATGGTTTATTACTTCACAATGAAGGTCTTCCCAACACTCCTACATTCATTACACCCTGCATGGTTTATTACTTCACAATGACGGTCTTCCCAACACTCCTACATTCATTACACCCTGCATGGTTTATTACTTCACAATGAAGGTCTTCCCATTACTCCTACATTCATTACACCCTGCATGGTTTATTACTTCACAATGAAGGTCTTCCCAACACTCCTACATTCAATACACCCTGCATGGTTTATTACTTCACAATGAAGGTCTTCCCAACACTCCTACATTAATTACCACCCTGCATGGTTTATTACTTCATAATGAAGGTCTTCCCAACACTCCTACATTCATTACACCCTGCATGGTTTATTACTTCACAATGAAGGTCTTCCCAACACTCCTACATTCATTACACCCTGCATGGTTTATTACTTCACAATGAAGGTCTTCCCAACACTCCTACATTCAATACACCCTGCATGGTTTATTACTTCACAATGAAGGTCTTCCCAACACTCCTACATTCATTACACCCTGCATGGTTTATTACTTCACAATGAAGGTCTTCCCAACACTCCTACATTCATTACACCCTGCATGGTTTATTACTTCACAATGAAGGTCTTCCCAACACTCCTACATTCATTACCACCCTGCATGGTTTATTACTTCACAATGAAGGTCTTCCCAACACTCCTACATTCAATACACCCTGCATGGTTTATTACTTCACAATGAAGGTCTTCCCAACACTCCTACATTCATTACACCCTGCATGGTTTATTACTTCACAATGAAGGTCTTCCCATCACTCCTACATTCATTACCACCCTGCATGGTTTATTACTTCACAATGAAGGTCTTCCCAACACTCCTACATTCATTACCACCCTGCATGGTTTATTACTTCACAATGAAGGTCTTCCCATTACTCCTACATTCATTACACCCTGCATGGTTTATCACTTCACAATGAAGGTCTTCCCAACACTCCTACATTCAATACACCCTGCATGGTTTATTACTTCACAATGAAGGTCTTCCCAACACTCCTACATTCATTACACCCTGCATGGTTTATTACTTCACAATGAAGGTCTTCCCAACACTCCTACATTCATTACACCCTGCATGGTTTATTACT
>JAGGCT020001637.1:22500-25000 GCA_017654935.2 Phymorhynchus buccinoides
TTTTGTTTTAATTAATTAATGAACTGACATATGCGCTTAATTAGGCCTAATTTGTGATTGTTGACATCGGATAAACATATTAAGTCTCACACACACACACACACACACACACACACACACACACACACACACACACGGTGAGAGTGGAAGAGAGAGGCCGGGAGGGGGGGGGGGGGAGAAATGCCCAGTCTTAGGGGCCTGCATGCAAACATGTATTTTTGTGCAATAATGTGTGCACGGTACACGTTGACTGAACCATGTGAAACACACTTACTGCTGATAAACGCTTAGTTTATCTTATTTTTTTAAGTGTCTAGTCAACAGAAAGCCTGACGATGAGATGATCGTTCGTGACGACCGGACGTTGGGTCACGATCTGGTGAGCAAGGTGGTCACGGCACTGGCGTCCAGCGCCGTTCGTGACCCCCTGGTACTGGACAGCAGAGCGCTGGCCCGCAAATGGGCCGGCTGCAGAGACCCCAGCCCCTGCGGTACTCAGTCCTCGCCCTTCACTGGCATAATGCGCCCAGGAACGAAGCGCGGCAACATTCTAGCTGACTCTACCGAAATCTAAATGACAAATGATACGTTTGTGCGTCAGAAAAGGTTGTCAAATGGTCAGAATCCGTCACACAAAAATCGCATGCAATTTTGTTGTTGCGCTCTCCATGTGAAAGCAACCCGAATTTCACAGAGAACCTCTGTGACTATAAAGTACCAAATGACAATACCAAGTAAATAAATGAAATGAACGAAATGAAATAAGTGAAGACAATTTTACTTCATATTTTGTCTTTCGTTGTTGTATGCATCATCTCTATTGAAAGACGCGTTAGAAAACGGAAGAGTTCGCGACGCTTGGTTTATCTTATCTAATGACACAGCGGGATATCTGTCACTTGGATTGGTCAAAGTGTGTCAACTTGTTCATGACAGGCACAACATACACCCATAACAATAGAAAGCCATTGCTTCGTTCTCTGGTGGCAGCCATTGCCAAACGCCTTGCGGGAACAGTCCATTAATCGATTGAAAGCGACTGTTTTGGATTGACCTACCGCTCCGTGTGAATAGCTAAGCTGCCAGTGTTGTGAGTGACTAAGAAAGCGCAGTGTGCAGCATTGCAAAGTGCACGTGGGGTATTAACCACTGGTTTTCATTTCAAGTTTGTACTGTATTTGCGAACATTGGAAAAGGCTTAGTCATTGGTGTAATGTTATTTAATGTCATAAAGTAATCGGGAAAAAACCCATTATCTGAATTTGTAACTACAATTATTTTTTTATTATTTGTTTTGTAATCGATTCTGTATCAGTACGTTTCACACTGCACCATTGGGTTTGTGTGTGTGTGGCATCAACCAATAAATAAGATTTTCAGGTAAGTGTTTTGTTTAAACATGTTGTGTAACTATGAGATATTCTTTTTGTTTATCTTTATCTCCTTTTCACTCACTTCCCATCATCATTAATTTTTGTCATAACTCCCATTTCTCTCTCTCACACTCTCTCTCTCTCTCTCTCTCTCTCTCTCTCTCTCTCTCTCTCTCTCTCTCTCTCTCTCTCTCTCTCTCTCTCTCTCTCTCTCTCTCTCTCTCTCTCTCTCTCTCTCTCTCTCTCTCTTCTCTCTCTCTCTCTCTCTCTCTCTCTCTCTCTCTCTCTCTCTCTCTCTCTCTCTCTCTCTGTAAAATAAAGGATCATTACCATCATCATCATCATTATCTTTCACACACACCCCCCTCTCTCTCTCTCATAGACAGAAGCACCCAAAATAAGACTGACGTGTACTATAATAAAAAAAATAATAAAAAAAAGTCAAGCAGAGCTTACAACCTGGGTTGACGTGGACCACTAATGTGTTTGACCAAGGGATCAGGGCATGATAAATCGCCTGCATGCTCACGTATGGCTGGGTGGGAGAAAACCAGGCATAAGTCACTCGCGGACTAACTTTCAGATCGTACGCGGGTGTGCGGATGTGTGTATGTGTGTGTGTGCGTCTATGCGCGCGCGCTCATTAATAAGGAACAACCGCAAACTGTTGAATGCGGGGTTTTTTTAACTTAGATTTTATGCATTCAAAATGTGACACTAAATATTAAATAGTGTGTACTTTAACTAATTTTCCAAACCGGTTTGACAATGAAGTATTGTCAGTATTGGTCAGTATTGTTCCTATCCTCTCCTCCGCCCGTCTTGTCAGGCAAAGCCTATCAACGCTATGATGACAATGAAGTATTGTCAGTGTTGGTCAGAATTGTCCCTATCCTCTCCTCCCGTCTGGTCAGGCAACGCCTATCAACACTATGATGACAATGAAGTATTGTCAGTGTTGGTCAGAACTGTCCCTACCCTCTCCGCCCGTCTTGGTGGACGAGTATCCCAACATTCAAACTTCAGATGATTGTAACCTTGTAGCCAGTACAGATGACCAAAGTCGACGTTCAGAAACGATAGAAGTAAGAATTACAATCTGATCAAAATCATAATAATTGGGCTTA
>JAGGCT020001637.1:27500-30000 GCA_017654935.2 Phymorhynchus buccinoides
CACACATGCACACACACACACACACACACACACACACACACACACACACACACACACACACACGCACGCACGCGCGCACGCACGCACACGCACGCACGCACACGCACGCACGCACGCACACGCACACACACACACACACACACACACACAGTGCAGTCATACTGTAGTTTGATAGTTTGCAATCCAAGGCACGAGCGTCGATATAAACGTAGTCAGGTGCGGTGCCAACAGACATTCCACTAAAGGGGTCGCTACACTGCATACGATTCGATTCACTGCAATTCGATTGTGACATTAATTTGTGAGGCATGATTCACGTAAAATTCTACTGTATGTTCTTATATTAGAAACTGTTCAACAATTTATTGTTCATTCAAAAATGTTTCTGTCATACGTATTTGATGACACATTTACTATTTGATGTTCATTAATAGGCATGTCAATATTCATAGCCATTTATGTGTATCCTCTTTACCTTTCATAGTTTGTATTTTCAATGTATTACACCAGTGTATGGCAGGCCCTCCCTATGCATAATAATTAAATAATACGCACAAGGATCCTTATTGAGCAAGTCAGTTTCCCCCATGCTCACACACGTCATCTTCGTCGTCTTCTTTTTGTTGTTGTTGTTTTATATTATTTGTTTGTTTGCGTGTTTGTTTTTCTAACCATTCATGCAATTCTGTGTTTCTACAATATGTTCTTAAGTTGATGTATTGTTGTATTTCGCAATGCTCATTGCACTGTTTGAGAAATGAGGTTGGTGGTTTTTTCTCCTCTTCTTATCTCTTCTGCTATTGTTTGCCTTTCAGTTCCGTTGGCAGATAGAGATGTTTCTATTGATGTTTCTATCTAATTTATCTGTGTTCAACAGTCGTTGAACTATATTTTTCTATATAAAGATATGATCGATAGCACAATGTAAGCTTCTAGCTTGTTGCTGCTGATATGTTTATTATCTATGTTTGTTCATGTAACTGTGGACATAATTAAAAATGTTTAAACCACATGAAATCCTACTAGTTTTGATCACTACATTATTTGTAGTCTCCTGTACACGAATCTGATGAGAAATCTGTATTTTTGTATTAAGACATTTGATGTGATTCGTGCATTGCGCTCTACATGAGCATTGCGCTCTACATGAGCATTGCGCTCTACATGAATATAGTGAACGAAAATAGTAGAAATATTTTTAGACAGAAGACTTAGTAGGCCCTATTGCATGTGAATCATAACTTACAGGCATTGTCACAGTCGGATCGCATTTGGGTTGAATCGTATGCAGTGTGGCGGCCCCTTAAAGGTCAGCTGAGAACACTATACGGCCCCTCAAAACTATGATGTGCACAGCCAGTATTTCACCACTGGCATTGAGCCACTGCCAAGATCTAGACGAGCTTAATAAGTGCGCACGAAGATCTGAGGGCAGATTGTGAACAATTGTGTTGTGACAGAGAGAGAGAGAGAGAGAGAGAGAGAGAGAGAGAGAGAGAGAGAGAGAGAGAGAGAGAGAGAGAGAGAGAGAGAGAGAGAGAGAGAGAGAGAGAGAGAGAGAGAGAGAGAGAGAGAGAGAGAGAGAGAGAGAGAGAGAGAGAGAGAGAGAGAGAGAGAGAGAGAGAGAGAGAGAGAGAGAGAGAGAGAGAGAGAGAGAGAGAGAGAGAGAGGGAGGGGGGGGGGGGGGTGCCAGAACGGATCCTGTTGTGTCGGACATTTGGCACTGGGAACAATAGAACAGGACCTTGACCTTAACAGGAATCGATCAAGTGAGTCTAACTCGGAGTGTGTGATCAAATTGCATTATTATGCTATAGACCACCTGCCTGACCGATAACGTGGTCTCTGGTCTCTGACGCTGTGCTGTTGCTCAACTATGTAATCAACTTCGTGCAGGTGTGTGTAGATAAATAGGTCTAAGGCCTACATACGTATTATAAGTGACCAAATATAATAGTCACTGCCACCTTCAAGGTGAAAATAAAACAAACGACAGTTTTTAAATCAAACAAACCAATTAATAAATTAATCTTACTATGACTTGCTTTTGGGTTTGGGCCGTACTAAGTTTCGGTTTGGGTTTTGTGTGTATATAATGATGTGTGTGTGTGTTGTTGCTGTCACGGTTGTTGTTGGTGATGGTGGTGTCGTTTTATTTTACAAACTTTGTTTCTTTTTCTTGTTCTTCTTTTTCTTTTCTTTTCGTTTGTTTGTTTCTGAAACATATTAATTAGTCTTTTTTGTATTCAACAATTTTTTATTCCTTTTCTTCATTCATTCCACAATTCCTGCTTTTACTGACTCTTTCATCCCATCTTTCATGTATGTATAAATGAAATCAGCGCAAAATCAACATGGGACAAATGCAAAAATGCAGCTCATCATAGGTAATATAAAGAAAAAAATCATCTGTTTCTCAAACTTAATAATAAAAATTATATCACCGATAGCAGTATTCTTAATATTACTTATTAGTACAAGTATTATCTAAAGAGAAGGT
>JAGGCT020001637.1:32500-38074 GCA_017654935.2 Phymorhynchus buccinoides
TTTGGAGCTGGCCGTCCAAGAAGTTTGCATTGTGCTTTTCTCCATCTAGCGTGGGTTGGTGTGAACTGCCTCTGTTGTTGATGACCAATCTAAACAATCTGTGGTTCTTCTACGTTTTTCTGCCTCTGTCTTTGTGGAGACGATTCTGCTACATTCCGAGGACCTCGCTTCCTTTGACTGATGCTGACTTCCAAAATGGGAGTGTTGTTTACCTAAGGGGAGTGTTTCTTTTCTAGGAAAATAATCCACAGGGAGTGCATTTTGCCTAGGAAAAAACCACTGGGGGTGTTTTTTGCCTGGAAGTCTTTCTTGCCTGCTACACCGGATCTCCCTTCAATCAGTGGCTTTTTTAAAAAAAAGTCTAGACATTTTTTTGTCAAGGAAATAAACAAGGGGAATAAACTCTCTATAATTAATTCCCTCCACCAAATTTACTTTCGGCACTACCGCCTAGCAAAGCATGAGCAACAGCCAGAGGGAGGCAACCTAAGCTTCATCCTCCAAACAAAGAGAAGGTGAGATTAGCGTCCAATCGGTCAGAGACCCTTATGGACGGTTTAAAAAAAGGATAAGCCAAGTTTGCCTGTATGACCATCACCCACACAGTACACAGCTCACTATTTAATCTTCTTTTGTTTTCTGTCAGTCTCTGCATGTGTCTGCTTGACTGTAATAAATAAACAGCATAACTAAAAGTGAGAGAGCCGATCTCTTGTGTGTAGGCTACTTGAGTTCCTTCAAAAAGGGGCTGTCCTGCGCAAAGCAGTTGATGGCAGCTATAACCCAGTTTACAGCGGCGGGGGGCAGTGGAAACTGCGAGGACTCGTGTTGTGCTTCTTCGTCTCATTCTGGCGTACGCCTATATCTGCTACACAACCAAAGAAGCTCTGCTGACAAATAGACCCGTCTTCTCCAGCTCTTCCTTGGAGCCACAGAGCCTGGTAGACAGCGGTGTGCTGATGGGCCACACTTCATCTCTGGCCTCCTTGTGAAGGAGACATCTCTGCAGGACATGTTCTGTTGTCTGGTCTTCCAGACAACAGGGACAGACTGGTGATGGTGCCAGCTTCAACTTCCGATGCATGTGATTGTTGAGCCTGTTGTGGCCAGTACGCAGTCGCAGCACCCGGGACAATAGATGGTAGTGGTCCCTCTGCACCGGTGGCTTTGTTAAAGCCTGATTTATTGTCTTCTTTTCCTGGAAGCTGACACTGTTGCTGATCTGGATCCCCCTTTTTCAAGGACGTCCGCCTGCTCGTTTCCTGGAATTCCACAGTGGGCCGGAATCCACTGTAGGACTGCCCTTCTTTTTCTGGCAACTTGCTGTAGGGCTCTGGACAGGTGAGGGAGCTTGTCGTTCTGGTACGCCTGCAGAACACAGAGGGCATCCGAGAGAAAACAACCTGTGTGCAGTCATCGTCAGATTCCTGAACAGTGGAGACGGCCTTCATAAGCGCTTCAGTTTCGGCACGATAGTTGGTGCAGTGCCTTCCAGTTGGTAGACTTGCTGTTGTGGTCTCACATCCTGGGAAACGAACGAGAATGCCTGCTCCTCCATCAGACAATGCATTGGTAGCTGACCCATCCGTGCATACATGGATCCATGCTTCCTTTGGGTAGCTCTCTTCAATCATGGCCAGTGTAAGGGACTTCTTCACTGCACTGGCTTGGTCGTCTCCAGCAGAAAGGTAAGGGACTGTGGTGCGGACCTGAATATCAGGCTCTCTAGATTCCCAAGGCTCTGGCATGTCTGCTGGATGAAAAGGGAGTGTATCCTTGGGTAGGCTGTCCTTGTATTGACGTACTAGCCTCTTGCTTTCATGGACAAAACTTCCCCTTTTGAGCCTGTTCTTGGTGAAGCCTTCCAGTTTGGTTTTCATTGGATGGTCTGGCATACAGTTGTACTTTTCAGCCAGTGTCAGTGTTTTGGTGTCTCTCCTCTGGCTGAGGTTGGATTCCAGCAAGTTTCTCCATCTCTTAAATCGCCAGTGATGATACAGAGGGCCTGGTTCTGGACCTTGTCCAATGCTTGCCGATTCATCTTTGATGCTGTTGATCACGCTGTGGAGCCATATTCAAGATGAGGCCTGACAGTTCCTTGATACACTGTTTTCATGCTCTTCGTCCTCCTTCAGAGGAGTTCCACCAAGAGTGACGACACCGGTTTTCTGCTTTGGAGACAGGGTGAACAACGTGGTGGATGACTTGTCCTTGTGGATGGAGACGCACCAGTCTTCTGTCCAGCTGTGGAGGTTGTCGGCAGCCAACTGCATCATGTATGTGGCCGTCGATGCGTGTTCCTCCATGCACCACATCACCAAGTCGTCTGCATACAATGTTGCCCTAATGCCCTTTGGGAGTTCTGACTCCAGGTCAATGATGAAGAGGAGAAACAATGTCGGAGAGTAGAATATTGACTGATTGGATGCTTCAGTAGGATCTTCTTGCTGTGGACTCGATCTACTGATACTCTTGCCCTGCGATTGTAGAGGTACGACTTGATCCACTGGAACATGTTGTTGGTGATCCCATTCCTCTGCAGTTTAGCAAGAAGCCCGTCCATCCACACCTTGTCAAAAGCTTTCTGGAGGTCCATCCAGGTTACAAAGATCAGCTTTTGTTCCTGAAAAGCATCCTCGACTTCTTGAGACAGGTAAGTTGCTCGGTCCTCTGTGCTGCGAAACTGTCTAAATCCTGCCTGTTCTGGCACAAGGAGGTTCTCAGATTCCAGATACCACCTGAGGCGCTCGCTGACCATCCTTTCCATTGCTGTCACCACGCAGCTGGTCAGGCTAATAGGACGATAGCTTGAAGCCTTCTTTGGATCCTATCGTGTTGTGCTGCGGGTAGACCTGCGCAACTTCATTTTGTCACCTTAGATCCATCCTAGGCCTAATAAAGGAAACCAATGGCTATTGTGTATAGCAGTATTGTTCCTGTATAGTAGTAACTATGTAGGCCTAACTTGTCAGACAGGGCTTGGATGTTTGCACAGACAAGGCATTAGCACTTCTTAGCACTGACTTGGGCATGTCTATTGCTAATGTTCTGGTCAGCAAAACCACCACTTTAACATCGCATTGTTGCATTGTAAGCTTACACCTGGAATAAACTGACCTGTTTTACACTGATAATTTCTCTGTTGCTTCATGGATCCTGGATTACGGTCCATGGTTGCTTGTACTATATATCTCACCACACCAAATCGTTCAACTTAGTGCAGGCCGGGTGTGGGTCCTGCTGTAACAATGATGTAAATCAATTCCGCCATCACGATGTTCAGCAAGGCCCAAATCACCCAAATCATTCAAGTTTTATACAAAGAGAAATACATATGACGAGACTTTTTTTTAAATTATTGATAAAAGAACTCTGAAATTGACTTAATTAATTAAGTGTCACCTATAGTCCCAGCAAACCATATCCACAAAGCACCAAAACAAAGACCATATTGCACAATATAACTCATGGGATCAGCCAAATGCCACATGCAGTAGGCTACAGCCATGTGACAAACAACACAAAGACCATATTGCACAATATAACTACTAATGGGATCAGCCAAACGACACAGTACAGCATGTGACAAACAACACAAAGACCATATTGCACAATATAACTACTAATGGGATCAGCCAAACGACACAGTACAGCATGTGACAAACAACACAAAGACCATATTGCACAATATAACTCATGGGATCAGCCAAACGCCACAGTAGGCTACAGTCATGTGACAAACAACACAAAGACCATATTGCACAATATAACTCATGGGATCAGCCAAACGCCACAGTAGGCTACAGTCATGTGACAAACAACACAAAGACCATATTGCACAATATAACTCATGGGATCAGCCAAACGCCACAGTAGGCTACAGTCATGTGACAAACAACACAAAGACCATATTGTCATGGGATCAGCCAAAAACAACACATTCATGTGACAAAACAAACAAAACCATGTAGGGCCGACCATCTACAGGGGTGCAACCGTTTTTGAAGAACATTTGCATGGAACATTTTCCAATGTCCAAACGGCAATAGATTGGTTGTATTGTATTGCCCCCCCCCCCCCCCCCCCCCCCCCCCCCCCCCCCTCTACCCCAAGATGTACCTTCTACAAGGCTGACTGAAAGTAAGAACATGACTCGATTTTGGCCTTAATAATCACTAAATCTGATTGCAAACTTTTACGGGGACCTTTGCCCCTTGGGCCCCCAAAAGACAATTTTCCACTAGCTAGCCTACTGTTGTCATTCAGAAACTTAAATGTTGCCCCTCGACCCGTGTGTGGATGGGTGTGCGCGCGCGCGCGCGTGTGTGTGTTGTACACTGGAGAGACTGATAGAGAGAGAGAGAGAGAGAGAGAGAGAGAGAGAGAGAGAGAGAGAGAGAGAGAGAGAGAGAGAGAGAGAGAGAGAGAGAGAGAGAGTTGAATTGAATTGAATTGAATGAATTTTATTTATAGAGGGTAATACTGAGAATAAGCAATAACATGCTTTTTTACATCCAGCCCTCTGGAAATTTACTTTACAAATATAAAAGTAGAAATGAAAAAGGAAAGAGAGAGAGAGAGAGAGAGAGAGAGAGAGAGAGAGAGAGAGAGAGAGAGAGAGAGAGAGAGAGAGAGAGAGAGAGAGAGAGAGAGAGAGAGAGAGAGATCACCGTGACTGACGGCGATTACGATCTTTGATCAACTGCACGAGCATACAGCAATTATGCTTCGCTTGCAGATTTATGACATTGCAGCACATTGTTATGAAGGAGTGTCTTTTGAACTCTTTTCCCCAAGGGTTTGCTTCAAGTTTTTTCTTGTTCGGGCTTGTTTGGGACTGATTTCGGTCAGAAGGGGGGTAACTCTGTGGGTAGACGAAATGCGTAGCTTTACTCCATTGGTTGGTTGTAAATCTAACGCGGTGCTTGATTGGGTCGATGGATTCTGACCAAAAATACGAGAGCAGCCGAAACTCAGGTGAGAGAGTGGCCAGTCTGGCACTGATCGATATCCTGTTGGTTCCAGCGACCTTTCAATGGAGAAGGTGGTGCAATCGTCCCGTTTTTGTGTCTAAAGTATGTAGTTTACAAATTAACTTTATATGTGAAAAATCTGAAAGATAAAAGTTTAGATTTGCTAGCCTTATTTTGTTGAGTTTTTGTTTGGGCGTCTTTGACAACCCACATTCTAAGTTTCTACTGATTGTAGATCGAATCTGTGAAGACCTAATGGCCGCTCTCAGCTGCGACAGGCCTAGTGATATGTGCCATGGAGGACAAGTTATAGTGTTTTGATCTGCTGGACAATCGGTGTCCACTGGACAATTGGTGACCAACAATGCTGCCTATCAAAATTAATGTTCTTGTTCAAGTTCTTGCAACTTAATGCAAGTGAACTGTGTGCCGTGAAGAGCGTTAGTTTGTATAATTTACATTGAGTTTGTGAGAGCACTTTATCCTAGTCTAGTGTCGAAATTAACATTTGAAAGATTAAGAAAGAAAGAAATGGTGTGAGAATTAAAATAATAAATTGTATTTGCAGACATAGCAAATCCAAGCTATAACTATAAGATCT
>JAGGCT020001638.1:0-25000 GCA_017654935.2 Phymorhynchus buccinoides
CTAGAGTAGAAAACATCCGAGCATAAATTATCGCCATGCTGACCTTGACCTTGAAGTGTGACCTTGAAAACCGAAATGTTCTTCTTTGCACTATATATTTCTTGTGCAAGCTGTATCTTGTGCACTAGAAGACAGAATCCCTTTAAATTGTGTGAGGATGTGCGACTAACAGTGTAACACATTCGTACATAAATTATCCCTCGGAAATACAATGTCGCCGACTGGCAGACATGTTTCTGTTTTTCTTCACCCTCCTATATCTCATGAAATACTGTGAGCGGGAGAATAGAATCATAGAATAACTGTATAGAATCACTCCAAAGTTTGCGTGGGGGTGTAAAAAGACATTGCAGTACAAATTATGCCATGTGGGATTTTAATGTCACCGAGCGGCAAACATGGCTCCGAGTTAAGGATGTACAACCCAGTGATTAAGGATGTACACCTCATTGATACAGGGTGTACACCCCACTGATTAAGGGTGTACATCCTGGTAAAGGATGGGGTCTAATACTAAAAGTAAAACACATCGTAGCACAAAATGTGTTATTTGGAGCTTAAATGTCGCCGACGGGCAGACATGTCTCAGTGTTAAGGGTCTACACCCCTCCAATTAAAGGTGTGCATCCTGGAGATGTGTTCGCACCCAGTCAAGGAGTAGGTGTATCACCCAAAGGATGCAAGGAGGATGGGGGCGTAAGATGTGAAGGGGAAGGGAGGTACAGGGCGGGGCAAGTACAGGGCGTAACCGGGAAAGGACATATCTGCCGCCCGGCGATGCCCTTGTTTCAAATCATAATAAATAAGAACTTAAAATTTGCTAGTGGTGTAGGAGAACACAGTAAAAGAAAGGATATATTTAGCTTTCTTAGAAAGCATAAAGAAAATTGTGATTTATTCTTCATACAGGAGCTTCATGTTCTTGCTAGTCAAGAAAATTTCATAAGATCTTGCTGGGGATTTGATGTTTTGGTATCTGGTATGCGTATCGATACAATACCTTGTCTGCCGCAAAAGTGGGATAATTATCAATATAATTGATGTTTTGCACTTCACAAGCTTCGTTTAGATGGCGGTTAGATGGCAAAATGGCATCCCTTTTGCTTCCCTTTTGCTGGAAGGATTGAACTGATGCTGATACGAGCCGCTGAGAACTTTTGTTTACATAGGACAATGACCACATAATTATCTATAGACACTGGGCCTGAAGGGCACGAGTTGACACCAACATGCATAAGAACATCTCTGACATTGGGTGCCACAGACAGAGACGTGAGCCATGACAACAAATCTTCTACAGACATTCCTGGGACACAGATGTTTAGGGGGAGGAGGGGCTCATTTCTGGGAACTAGACGCCTTGGATTAATGTAGCGAAACACCGAGTCCCAACAAGCAGCACGGATGTTCTGTCCGTGACTGTCATCTGACAGCGTCTCTAGAGGGGACGGTTTGTGAACATCGTTATCTCTGTTATTTCGTCTCTCTCGTTCACTGAGGACTTCTGATAAAGAATTAGGAGCGTGAGAGACAGACTGATGTGCATCAGAGAGGACACTGAGGGGGTTAGATGTGGATACATTATACTCTACACAATCAATGTCACCTGCAAAGGGAGAAGGGGCAGGAGGGCAAGGGAAGTCTTATCCCGGTTGGATATAGGACTGCGGTCAGCACCAGCCTGTGACACAGCAGAGCTTAATTGAGAGGACTTAGCGTACTCACATGTGCACCTGCATCCACCCTGCTATCCCCTCCCAGGAACACAATACTCCCTGCCTGTGATTGTATTCAAGGCGGTGTCATTCACAGAAGCACAATACTCCACTTTGGAAGCTGTGTCCACACTGATATCCTTTTTGGACACGTTATAATCCACAGATTGAGTGAAGCACAGCGGGTCTGTTTGATTAGCATGCTGTGCTGTTCGGTGGGATGGGATTCTGTTTGTGGGATGGGATTCTGTTTGTGTGCTTGTGTTTGTGGGATGGGATTCTGTTTGTGTGCTTGTGTTTGTGGGATGGGATTCTGTTTGTGTGCTTGTGTTTGTGGGATGGGATTATGTTTGTGTGCTTGTGTTTGTGGGATGGGATTCTGTTTGTGTGCTTGTGTTTGTGGGATGGGATTCTGTTTGTGTGCTTGTGTTTGTGGGATGGGATTCCATGTGCTTGTGTTTGTGGGATGTGTTTCTGTTTGTGTGCTTGTGTTTGTGGGTTGTGTTTCTGTTTGTGTGCCAGCACTGTAACATAGGTGTGAATTGTTTTTCTTCACCGGTGACTGCAGTGTGCCTAGCTGTGTCTTAATACTATTGTTTTCTTTCTGAAAGTGTTTTGTTTGATGTGTCTAGTTTGATTACCATAGATTTCAGATCGTCAATTTTGTCACAGATGGTTTGAAACTTGTCATTAATGTTTACTCTCATTTCGTTTTTGGCAGCAGTTTTTATGTCCTCCGCCACGGAGTTGATGTTTTCTGGAGACAACTCCATTACCGACATGGAGTTCACGGTCTGCTCCAATTGGATTAGTCTGTGTTTAAAATGGATGGATGGAGTGGAACTGGGGTGACCGGGACCGCTTTTGACGATGGAGCGCCGGCACTGAAGGCGGGTGCGTTTGCTGATAGGGGACTTCTCCTTCTCTTTCGATTTCCCCTCATCGTCCACGGGTTTGTTGACCTGCAGGGTGGGCAGACGGAGCGCGACATCTTCACCCGTTGGCTGGTCAGCATCAGATGTGGGCTGGGCTGGGGGCTGTGTGGGAGTAGAGGAAACAGGAGCAGCCTCAGCCTCGGAGTGTTCGGCCTGGCCATTCATAACAGCCGGGTCAGAGACAGGCTGGACAAGGGAAATGGGGTCAGAATGTTCTGACTCGTCCTGGGGGGCTGGCGTTTCCTTCTGGTTGTGGTGAGGGTCAATGGTAGGGGTGGTCAGGGAAACCGGGCCAAGGGGATGGATGAAAGTCAGAGGGACTTGAAGAAGGGATGCTGTTAAGGTGTCAATGTCCTTGTCCTTGAACAACGTGGACACAACGATGGCTTGGAGTCAAAACGGACTATCTTTAGTTAGTCCA
This sequence comes from Phymorhynchus buccinoides, assembly GCA_017654935.2. Lineage (NCBI taxonomy): Eukaryota > Metazoa > Mollusca > Gastropoda > Neogastropoda > Raphitomidae > Phymorhynchus > Phymorhynchus buccinoides. The sequence goes on from JAGGCT020001638.1 coordinate 3,072, forward strand.
ATTACGTATTATTGGACTTATTACAAAAACTAATAACTTGTATCAAGCAATGACTGCAGAAATATAAAAAGGGGTTATGCTTTTTATATTTATGCAGTCTTTTTGTGATACAAGTTATTAGCTTTCGTAATATGTTCAATAATATGTCAATGGACTATCTAAAGATAGTCCGTTTTGACTCCAAGCCATCGAATTGTCAAGGTGTTTGATTTCCTCACACTTTTCATCCCATGCACAACACTCTTTACCCTGGCAGAGAAGTGTGCCAGAGGTCTGAGTCGACTTAAAGTATAAAGTAATGATGATCCTTTTCTTCTTCTTTTTTTTTATTATAAAAGGCGGATAGTAGTTTTGGCAAGTTCAGCTGTTGGGTCAGTTATCCACGATAGAGCAGGAAAGTCTAAGTCGTTGTCGTTTTTGTCAGAGTCAGTCACATACAGTCTGACAGATCTGTCAGAGATGGCTGAGTAATGATAGAGTAAGGCATTGCGCTATACACACAGTTCTTCGCTACACCAAAACCGCTGCATCAGCTGTCTGGATAAGTTACTTTCCTCTTTGTAGTTCTTTATTTTCACGTGGCTTTGATTTCGAAATTCAAAACACAGAACTTAACACATATATTCACGCACACATGTTGGCAGTTCCGTTCCCCATGGATTTTGCGCACGTGCAATGATTTTACGCTACATTGTTTATTTGAGGAATGTAGGTCAACACTGGGCTAGTCAGCTGATACACGCACGTGCAGCACACAACTTGTACTAAAAGTGGGACAGTGACCTGTGCCGATTTTTACACCTTCATATTTATGTATTAAAACGTTATCAAATTATGAGAAAACCGCGATCCATCAAAGCAAAACAATTACGCAGTCAGAGTTACACTACCTTTATGCACCAAAACACAAACAATCACTGTCACACGTGCCTGCTCCACTTGTCAACTCCACTCTGTGTGTGTGTGTGTGCGTGTGCGTGTGCGTGTGCGTGCGCGTGCGTGTGCGTGTGCGTGCGTACGTGCGTGCGTGTTTGAAGGCCAACGGGGTGCTAGGCATGTTTCCAGGAGAACACACCAAGCAGAGAACTGACCATCAGGACACAACAAACATGGAGAGACGATGGTCCGTCTCCGCTTGTGGATGCAAGAGGAGACGCTTGGAACTGAAAGCAGAGCACCTGTCAACTACCTCTGCACAGGAGGGCTTGGAACTGAAAGCAGCGCGCCTGTCAATTACCTCTGCACAGGAGGGCTTGGAACTGAAAGCAGAACGCCTGTCAACTACCTCTGCACAGAAGGGCTTGGAACTGAAGGCATCGCGCCTGTCAACTACCTCTGCACAGAAGGGCTTTGAACTGAAAGCAGAGCGCCTGTCAACTACCTCTGCACAGAAGGGCTTTGAACTGAAAGCAGAGCGCCTGTCAACTACCTCTGCACAGAAGGGCTTGGAACTGAAAGCAGAGCGCCTGTCAACTACCTCTGCACAGAAGGGCTTGGAACTGAAAGCAGAGCGCCTGTCAACTACCTCAGCACAGAAGGGCTTTGAACTGAAAGCAGAGCGCCTGTCAACTACCTCAGCACAGAAGGGCTTGGAACTGAAAGCAGAGCGCCTGTCAACTACCTCTGCACAGAAGGGCTTGGAACTGAAAGCAGAGCGCCTGTCAACTACCTCTGCACAGAAGGGCTTTGAACTGAAAGCAGAGCGCCTGTCAACTACCTCTGCACAGAAGGGCTTTGAACTGAAAGCAGAGCGCCTGTCAACTACCTCTGCACAGAAGGGCTTGGAACTGAAAGCAGAGCGCCTGTCAACTACCTCAGCACAGAAGGGCTTGGAACTGAAAGCAGAGCGCCTGTCAACTACCTCTGCACAGAAGGGCTTTGAACTGAAAGCAGAGCGCCTGTCAACTACCTCTGCACAGAAGGGCTTTGAACTGAAAGCAGAGCGCCTGTCAACTACCTCTGCACAGAAGGGCTTGGAACTGAAAGCAGAGCGCCTGTCAACTACCTCAGCACAGAAGGGCTTGGAACTGAAAGCAGAGCGCCTGTCAACTACCTCTGCACAGGAGGGCTGAGAAGGCGAGACTTATTCCAGAGAAACTGGACTGCAATCAGGTAATTCTGTATATTACATTGATTATGTTTCCAACAATTTATGTAAGACCGTGGACCCACACCACTAAGCGCATTGAGCTTTAAGGTAATGCGCTATGTAAGTTTCCTAAATAAATAAAGACAATTGTCTTCTTTCTGTTTGTAAATTGAACTACCGTACGTCTCGGACTATAGGGCGCACCTGGTTATAAGGCGCTCCCGTCAAATTTTACACTAACCTCAGATTTTGTTATTAGCGTATTCTTCAGACTGTAAGGCGATACACTAAAAACATATAATAACAAAATCTGAATTTGGTGTAAAATTTGGGGGTGCACCTGAAAGTCAGAAAAATATGGTATCTTTTCTTACTATGCTACCAGTTTATATTATGTCGTTGTTCATGACGTACCCTGGCTAAAAGACTCCAGGGATCACCCCAACAGCTGAAGAACTTGAACACTATGGTTCAAATGCATCAGCTACGGATGAGAACATTTCGTGTGTGACCGTTTTTGATCACCCCGCCACGTGGGCAGCCACACTCGGTCTTCGGGGGATTTTTGAGATTGATAATTTTTCGAAATAAATCAGTACTATTGTAAGATACCGGGGTCAGTCTGAGACCAAAAAATATCGCCTTAGCAACTGTGCTTTACACGAACAACATCGCATGCAAGACTCATTAAATATGGTATATTTTAATTTTGGAATTGAATGTTAAGGAAATCCTATGTAATCTAGAAACAACGAAAATGGCATTGTGTATTTCTGTTTTCTCTTTTCAGCAATGCCTGATGTAGATGTGATTCCTCCAGCAAGGCTAGAACCTGTTAGCCGGCCTGTATCTGTGACTGGAATTCCAGCTGTTTTCTTCGATCTGGAAACAACAGGATTTAGTAAGTTTATTATGGTGGGTTCTGTCTTGGTAGTATAGTCTTCACTCCTCTGTAGACTCATGTGTAGATCTGTCCACATGAACTACAAACACATGCGATTTCAAATGTAATCATTATGTTGTAATAGTCTAAATAAGTTAGAAACAAAGCAGTACATATTGATAGACTAGTGGAGGAAAAGGGAGCTAGGGGAGTGTAATGGGCAAAGGACAGCAGCATTACCCACAGATGCTACCAGACCAGTCATTTTGAACCTACAGTGCAAACCTCCACCAAGCAGCAGGACCCAATGAAGGCACTGGGCACATTGTGAACCTTTGGTGAAAACCCTGCTATGGAATAAATGCTGCGAAGTGGCCACCTGCTAGTAAATGATAATTTTTATTAGGATGTTCTGATCACACAAGGACATTATAGACTAAAACACACTTGCATGGGTTTTTTGTGTGTTTTGTTTGGTTTGCAGGTTCACACTGTCACATCACCCAAATAGCAGCTGTTGGATCATCAGGCAGCTTCTCCAGTTACGTCTTGCCGAAGAAAGCTATCGAGGCCGGAGCCCAGGAAGTGACCGGCATTAGCTGTGTTGGGGATGTGCTCTTTCACCATGGGGTCCCCGTGCCTGCTGTCCCTCTGGCTGATGCCATGGATGCCTTTCTTGCTTTCCTAGGGCAAGATGGTGTGGTATTGTACGGCCACAACTGCAAGAGATTTGACTGCCCAACACTTATCAACGCAGTAAGGTCATGTGGTCGGGATCACTTGCTGAAAAGAAGGGTTGCGGGTTTCGTAGACACCCTCCCTTTGTTCCGAAACCGTTATCCAGAGTTAAAGTCTCACAAGCAGGAATCCCTATACAAACATGTCTTCAATGCCGACTACCCAGCGCATAATGCTGCTGAAGATGCTGCTGCCTTACAGCGCCTGGTCCTTGACAGCTCTTTTTCTGATGACATTCTGTCCTCTTACTCATTCTCGTGTGACTACGTCTTCGCTGCCTTTGACTTTGCTGAATCAAGAAATGATCTGTTCAGAAGTTATCAACCTCTTATTACTGAAGGGGTCATCAGTAAGGAGATGACACGCAAAGCAGCAGTCTCGGGCCTCAGCATTTCACACCTGGTTCTGGCATTCAGGCGATATGGCAGAGATGGTGTGGAGACAGTTCTGTCAGAATCGACACTTGACGGCAAACCCCGTGTGTCTAAATCTAAGCCAGTTTTAAACAGAGTGTCAGACTACATCGCTGGATTGATGTTCCGAGGCCCCAGTCATAGGACATTGACCTATTAAAATTGAAAATGTCCTATTTTGCTCTCCCCTGTCTGGACAAATGTCTGATTAAAAATGTAACACTGGCACGCTTTGTCTTACTGATTTCGGCAAGAGCCAGTACATTGTCCTATTGATTTTTCTTGTCTCGGGACAGTTAGTCCTATCACTTTTCGATCCTCGGTACATCACTGCAATCAAGCTCATAAACAACAAACAATAACATTTGATATCCTGATTTAGCTTGGGGTTTTGAGTGTTTTTCCCCACACCTTGAGTGACAATATGTGATGCAGTACGCGAATACCCAGCTAAAGTCGGCCAGCCACAAGAGAGAGAAAGAGAGAGAGAAAGAAAGAGAGAAAGAGAGAAGAGATTTGATTGATTGAAAAATTGTTCAAAATAAACTGTTAGAGATAGATTAATTCTGTTTTTTGCCTGTTAATCTGTTGTCTCTGGCCTTTCTGAAAATATGAATAAGTCAAAAGTGATCATTTACGACATTAGCCTGGTTTTCCTGTGCTGCATCACATATAATTGAGCAAATGCTAGGCCAAAATACATTGTTAGAATGTGCTTACAAAACAAAATATTAAAAAACACCTGTATTCACATTTCATAACTTGATGTAACGCAAGCTCTGAGTTTGGCGTTTTTGCTTCGAGTCAAAAATAAATGTTGATAGTTCTATATAACCTCTTCAACAACAAAAAAGAGCATGGTCAGCTACCTTGATTGTTGCGCATACAAATAAAGTATAAAGTGTCCTGCAAAGTTGTATGAAATTAAGAGTACTAATTCGTGACGTGCGATGACTTTAGTCTGAGGCCGTAATAACAGGTTTTGTAAGGGAGTGGGATTAGTTTTACCTTATAGATAAGAAAGGAACATGTGAATGTACCTTGATAGTTTGTTGTATGTAGAAATAACTAGGACAACAAAGAGTGCTCTTGTAAATTTTCAGGCAATTGTCACAACACTTGCAGGATTTATGATGATTTTAGTTTGTAACGTTCTGTCCTCAAAATAGCTACTTTGGATGGGGGTAGTGTAAGTTATTTCATTTCAGCAGCGATTTAATGCTCCAAAAAAATAGATGATTTTGACAAAAAAACAGATGCTTGTGGCAAAAGAAAAGACCATCTAACCCTAACCCTATCCCTAACCCTAACCCTATCCCTAACCACGGAAAGAACCAAGAAATAGAGCAGGAGGGTGTAAATCTACATATTTGCCGAGAAATCGATGTACAAAGCTATGCACTTATACTATTTTTTTGCTGGAACCATTCATTTTTTTGGTTGATAAATTTTAAGTCTTTCATTTATATCTTTGAAATGAGCATACAGCATCTGAACAGACCATTTCGTGAAGATTCAACAAAATCAAAGGCAGCGAAGACCTAGTCACCCAAGAATGAGTCAGAGGACAAACATTAATATCATCAGAAAAAGAGCTGTGACGGACCACGCGCTGTAACGCAGCAACTCCTACCTTCATTATAATTATGTTGAACACAAAAAGGGTCACGATGAGTGTTCTTGCAAAGTTTCATGCATTTTTCATCACTTTTAATGGACTTACGATGGTTTTAGTCTCCGATTGTAGTCCAAATATTGATTTCAAAAATGAGCGCAACAATGTACCTTGGTTAGTTGTCTTATATGAAAAGAAGATATTACATACTATTCCTGCAAAGTGTCAAGCAAATGTCACTGCTTTTAAGGTACTTATGATGATGTTGGTCTCTGATCATAGTCAGTGATTTTACTTCATTGTCTCTCTTCTCCTGACATGGCTCCTCCAGCTGCTCTTTTTGGGACAACCCTTTTGCGTGGCCCTCTCCCTTCTGGGTGCGTGTGTATGTACGTTCAGGCACTTGCATGTGCGTGTAGGTGCGCACGTGTGGGTGCGCGCGCATCGGTATGCGCGCGTGTGTGCGCACACATATGTGTGCATGTGTGTGGTTATTGGTATGGCCGTGTCCCTAACCCCCTCACTTTCTTAGTCCTGGCTGACCCCTCACCAGTCGCCCTTGTTGTTATTTTAGCTTTAAAAGAAATCTGTAAAGGGGGGTCGCCCTGACGCTAGGAAAATGAACAGTTGTTCACTAAACATTGAACGTGTGTATGAGTGTACGCTGTTTTTGTTAGTTACGTATTTTGTAGATATGTTTGATTTATTATTTGTTTTTGGATTTCAGCCTTAACGTTTTGTTGTCTTCTACCGCAAAGTGTTCATGTTTTCCCTACGTTTGTTGTGGAGATATTGTGATCTTTCACACACATCTCACACGCTAGTGGTCAAATGTTATGCAGAATGCATTTGTTTTTGGATTTCAGCCTTAATTTTTTGTTGTCTTCTACCGCAAAGTGTTCATATTTTTGCTACGTTTGTTGAGGAGATATTGTGATTTTTCACACACAGCACACACGCTGGTTGCCAGTTGTTATACAGCAATGCAACATTGTTATGACTGCATTTTTGAACTGGTGCTTGTATTACTGCTTTGGTATGATGAACCACCTGCCTTGTCATGGCTCAAACTAGATCAGAAACTTTCAAGGTTTTTGCATTTAATTTTAATAGGCTAGGAGACCACAGAAATAATAAAAGATGTCTTTGATATGTTGAGAAACCAGGAAAAGAAAAGATGTCTTTGATATGTTGAGAAACCAGGGAGGGAGCATATATTTGAAGATATTACATAGTATTCCTGCAAAGTGTCAAGCAAATGTCACTGCTTTTAAGGTGCTTATGATGATGTTGGTCTCTGATCGTAGTCAAAATAGTGATTTTACTTCATTCTCTCTCATCCAGCTGCTCTTTTTGAGACAAACCTTTTGCGTCCCTTCTCCTGGGCGCGTGTGTATGTACGTTCAGGCACTTGCATGTGCGTGTGGGTGCGCGCGTGCGGGTGCGCGCGCGTGGGTGAGCACACATATGTGTGCATGTGTGTGGTTATTGGTATGGCCGTGTCCCTAACCCCCTCACTTTCTTAGTCCTGGCTGACCCCTCACCAGTCGCTCTTGTGGGTTTTTTTACTTTAAAAAAATCTGTACAGGTAAAAGGGTCGCCCTGACGCTAGGAAAATGAACAGTTGTTCACTAAACATTGAACGTGTGTATGAGTGTACGCTGTTTTTGTTAGTTACGTATTTTGTAGATATGTTTGATTTTCATTTTTTTATTATTTCAGCCTTAACGTTTTGTTGTCTTCTACCGCAAAGTGTTCATGTTTTTCCTACGTTTGTTGTTGAGATATTGTGATTTTTCACACACATCACACACGCTAGTGGTCAATTGTTATACAGCAATGCAACATTGTTATGACTGCATTTTTGAACTGGTGCTTGTATTACTGCTTTGGAATGATGAACCACCTGCCTTGTCATGGTTGAAACTAGATCAGAAACGTTCAAGGTTTTTACCTTTAATTGTAATGGGCTAGGAGACCACAGAAAGAGAAAAGATGTCTTTGATATGTTGAGAAACCAGGGAGAGAGTTGGGTGGTTTTTTTTTACAGGAGACACACTGGAAACGGAATCCGAAAATGTTATTAGATTGTGCTGGGGATATGATTGCTATCTGTCTAGGAAGGAAACAAATAAAAACGGAGTGGCCATTTTACTTAATAACAATTTTGAACACAAGGTGTATAACATTATTCGAGATCCTGAGTGATGTTATTTATTTTTGGACATTGAATTCATGGATAAAACAATTACCTTAGTCAATGTGTATGGAAGTAGTAATAAGGATCAATTTGAATTTTTTGAACATATTTCTAATCTTATTGAGCAAACTAATAATGAAAATATCATCATAGGTGGTGATTGAACTATTGTCTTAGATCCAAAATTAGATGCCAGAAATTATAGAAATGATGTGAATCGTAAATGATTTATGCATTGAACTGTAGAGGGGAAGTATTGTTTTTTGATCGTGTTGATTTTGTTGCTTGCTTTTTGCTATATTTGCTGTTTGCTGTTTTCTCGTTTGTCTGTGTTGATAAAGGCGTAGTCGCCGAAATATCCAGTAGTTTTGTTTTGTCTCTTGTGAATAAAATAACGTCGCTTTACACTTGTCCTGTAGTTGTTTGTTTGTTGTATATTCCAGTGATGTTGCAGTCTGTTTCAGGTTTTCTTTTTCATGTATTGATACATTTATCAGGTTGTTAGAACACACATACAGAGTAGAATGCTATTGTTGTGTTATCGAGGGTAAGAAAATCCTCTTTGACCAAGAATGGTCTATGTTCACAGCATTTGTTGTCATTATTTACAACATGGATCCCCCCTCCCCCCCCCCCCCCCCCCTCCCCAAGCCAGATCTCCATCCAAACAACGCGTTAGTGGGTTAGGAATAGTGGGAAGGTGGGGATGGGTGGATAGAATTTTGGGTGAGAATTAGGTCCCCTAGATATTGTTGATGATTAATGTTTTGTTAAAGACGACTGAGTGAATAAAATGTGTTGTGTCTCGTAACTTTTTGGCTGGAGTGTACTCGAGCGCGTCTGGAAAGTCACGCCTGTCGCCATTCTCATACACACACACCCTAGACGTAACAGGGTGGGGTGGGGTAAGTATTTCCTCTTTATTTCATAAAACAAGTATGGCGACATTCCTTGATGGTTTGTTTTATATGAAAGGAAGATATTAAACATTATTGCTGCAAAGTTTCAGGCACAGAGAGAGAGAGAGAGAGAGAGAGAGAGAGAGAGAGAGAGAGAGAGAGAGAGAGAGAGAGAGAGAGAGAGAGTACGAATATGAATACGAATGTTTTTATTGAGGGTAAAACAGATAAGCTGGGTAGCTTTTTTACAGTATTGCCCTCAAGCAAAAAAACAACAACAATTAATGAAGAAAATTATCAACACAAAAGATAAAAACAACAAAAAACTGGCAACAATAGTGACAAACATATGAAAGGAAGATATTAAACATTATTGCTGAACAATATCAAAGACCTGCCGCTCTTCAAATCAGGCACAAAGTAATATAATACAAGGCAAAAATGGACAACATGAAAAAACAGCAATTCAAGATTAAAGAAACACCTTTAAAAAACACACTAAAAAAACTCCCAGTCTCCCCCCCCCCCCCCCCCCCCCCCACCCCCCGCACTCATACCCACAAGCTCTCTCTCTCTCTCTCTCTCTCTCTCTCTCTCTCTCTCTCTCTCTCTCTCTCTCTCTCTCTCTCTCTCTCTCTCTCTCTCTCTCTCTCTCTCACACACACACACACACACACACACACACACACACACACACACACACACACACACACACACACACACACTCACACACACTCACACACACATATTGCTGGCACGTGCAAGAGAGAGAGACCCACGCCAATATCCTGTTCTTACCGACCCGGGTATATTTTTCATCAAACCCCGAGGGTACATGGAGGGCATTGGGTGGCCCCCGAACCCTTTGTTTTGTGGAGTATGTCAGTATGTTTAGGTACATGTATTGTCTGAAAACAAAATGGACATTTGTGTATGTGGGTTGGTGTCTGTGTGTCAGTCAGTGTGTGTGTGTGTGTGTGTGTGTGTGTGTGTGTGTGTGTGTGTGTGTGTGTGTGAGAGAGAGAGAGAGAGAGAGAGAGAGAGAGAGAGAGAGAGAGAGAGAGAGAGAGAGAGAGTGCTTTGTATATGCGTTGTTAGTGGTTTGTGTCATTCTTAAATACTATTTTTGTTATCTACTTGTTGATGAAGAATTGATTGTAAAGCGCTTTGGGCTCATTTGAGGTAAAGCGCTATGTAAATGTACTAGTATTATTATTATTATTATTATTATTATTATTATTATTATTATAGGCAGTAGTATAACTGTAGCAGCAACAAGCAAAGCTTATAATTGTATATGGCACAATAAACTAATGAAACATGGATCTGATCCACGTATTTTCAAACAAAAAAAGACACGTAATTCGTACAGCAAACACGCGAATGCAGTACAATAATACAAAGCAGAATGATAACATCAAGCACAAAAACTCATCGCATACTAATTAATAATTGAAGGAGTTGACTGTCTTATTAAGCACAAAAGGTCATATACACTGACATACAATCCCCTCCCCCATGACGGGATACCGGGGGTTCTTTCGTACAAATAGTTCCCTCGCCTTCTGAAAGTTCTGTGCTTGTAACTTTCTCTAATCTATCACTCTCTTTGACTCCGAATTTTCCCTTTGCTTACTGTCATCTACTATATTTCTGCATTCTCCTACATTTGTTCTAGAAATACTTATACAAGATTTTCTCCAACCGAAGACGGACATGCTGGGCCTAACTAGTTCTCAGACGCTTAGCGGCAGCATGACGCATCTGCGTTCATATGACAGGAAACTGAGCAATCGACGACGAAGAAAAATTAATATAGTAATTTATTCGCCATAGCAAACTCAAGCGATGATAGCACCACAGCAATATCAAAGACCTGCCGCTCTTCAAATCAGGCACAATTATTAAAAAAAAGTATTGTTAAACAAAATCGGGACTTTCCTGGTGTTGCACTGCCTTCCGGCATTGCCTCAAGGATCGTTCCCACCATCTTTATCTCTATGAATGTCCCATATGTGTCTGTTCCAGACCGGAGGATGTTAAATGAATTTTCATTCATTCAATCAGGCACAAAAGATAAGGGCAATAAATTGAAGAAAATGAAGCAAAATTATCCCTACATAGCGCGCGCGCACGCACGCACGCATACACACACGCGCGCACGCACGCACACACAAACACACACACATCTCACCCACACACACTCGTTCACCACTCATCCTCACCCATTACACCTAAAGCAAAGAAAACGTTTCTGTTGTTTCCATCAATGGTGGATGGCTGGACATCTGTTTAACGTCCTCCGGTCCGTAACAGACAACACATGGGACACTAGTAGATATAAAGATGGTGGGAACGATCCTGGAGACAATGCCCGGAGGCAGTGCAACACCAGGAAAGTCCCGAATTTTGAAGAATGCAGATGTCATCCTTGAAAACTGTCCCTTTTCTTCAGCGTTCTTCAGTTGGCCCCCACTCCGGCAAAGGGGTCGATGGGCACTGGGGGCATCACCTCATAAAGCACGGCTTCCATGCTAGATGTGACGTCATCGTGCACGTGACAGTGCAGCATCCATTGGCCCACGTGCGTAGCGTTCATTTGTACGGTACGGAAGGCTCCAGGGTAGAGACTCACTGCGATTACGAATACGAATACGTATATGGTTGTTTTCATTAAAGGGCAATTATGATGAGTGAGGTTCAAAGAACTTTGTGCACCGAGCTTTTATCTTATCACACATGCGCAAAGATGTTTTTCGAAAGATGCAGAAAAAACATTAAGCACATTCAAAACGAACACAAACACGAATGAACAAAGGAAAATTATTGAAAGCAACATCTAAGCTAATCACCACAAATTAGAAAACAAAACAACGTAGATTAGTATGTGATCACATAACTTAATTACAAGCAACCCTGCTCACCTGTCTTCATTCCCACATTCCCATCACTCACACACACACACACACACACGCACACGCACACGCACACACACACACACACACACGCGTGCGCACACAGACACACGCATACACACACAGACACACACACACGCACACACGCGCACGCACACGCACACGCACACGCGCGCACGCACACACACACACACACACACACACACACACACACACACACACACACACACACACACACACATAGATGGCTTTATGTTTTAAAAAAAAGCAAACCACTATTGCTTATTCAATGTTCCATCTGAAAATTAAAAAATTGACTTTGACTTTGACTTTGACACACACCAAGAATTCAAGCCACATGAAAGTACTCCGGAAGTTACTGTAGTTAGCTTTTGCCACTTTGAGGGCTATTAAAAGAATTCCACAAATTCGTTGACTTTTACAAAAATTGTTCTTTAAGCTTATTTTGTGTGTATTATAGCCTAATAGTTTTGATTTTTAAAAGTGCCAAGATATATACCGTACTATTTTAATTTTAAAATAGAAAGAAAAACCCAGAACATTCTTCTCTCTAAAAAAAATGAATAACAATGAAAAAGACAAAAAGGATCAAAGTTTCAAAGGGCTCAATTTGCCTGTAACGGCGTTTTCACAGCTTCATCGTTATGAAAATTGTACATTTGAATGGACCGTTTGTGTTAAAAATAACAATATCAATAGGATATGTCAGAAAGCGACCTACTGATGCCATCATCCGTTGTGTTGGAGACAATCGCGTTAGGGTGCCAGAGCACAGAGTGAAGGTCATTCCGACCTCCCAAGGTCATGAGGTGCCACGTGACCACGTCCTGCTGGGCCATTTTTATCAGGGGGTTGTTGGCCAGAATGTAGCCGTTGATGGCTGGACATAGAACAATGGGAATTTATATAGCGCTCTTTCTCACATGAGCTCAGTGCGCTTTACATTGATAACAAGAACATTAAAGGCAAACAAATAATGAATCATTAGAAAGTAAAATAAACACGATGATTGCATACATATAACAGACAATTAAGAATGCATAGCCACTGAAACGTACCCACAGTGTAGACGTCTCTCTCTGTCTCTCAGAATTCTACCTTCTTCTGCTTCTTCTTCTTCTTCTTCTTCTTCTTCTTCTGCGTTCCCAGGCCATATGGCCATATGGTCATACTGGGTGAAATACACATGTGACCGATTTTCAGCTTTCTGTGGTCTCCTCGCTGCACTCAGCCAACACATTCCAACATCGGAGGAGAATTCTACCAAAAGTCATTGTCAAGTGACCCAACTGTTTAGGGGGCTAGCACGTGGAAGAAAATAGCACTCGACTATGTTTCACATACAGACGTACAGAGAGAGAGAGAGAGAGAGAGAGAGAGAGAGAGAGAGAGAGAGAGAGAGAGAGAGAGAGAGAGAGAGAGAGAGAGACAGACAGACAGACAGACACACAGAAAAAGAGAAATGCAGTGGTCCTTGCTCCAATCGCAATGAACTCCAGATCTTATTGAAAATTTGCCTGGTGGAAATTTACTGTAGAAGTTTCAAGTTGTTTGATTTATGTATGCTTTTTTTATATTTAATAATTCGTTTGTTCAATTTTTACATGTTGTCTAATACTATCAGTCCTGCTCGTTATGCTTCGCACGCGCACGCACACAGACACACAGACACACACACCAGCTCTCGCTCTCTCTCTCTCTCTCTCTCTCTCTCTCTCTCTCTCTCTCTCTCTCTCTCTCTCTCTCTCTCTCTCTCTCTCTCTCTCTCTCTCTCTCTCTCTCTCTCTCTCTCTCTCTCTCTCTCTCTCTCTCTCTCTCTCTCTCTCTCTCTGACACTCACACTCTCTCTCTCTTTCGCCTCTCCCCCTCTTTCACTCAGATTTATGAAGCAAGGGAAGCAACCAGTGAAAACCAGTCCAGCCAGACATTCCCTAATTACTACCCGTTAGTTACTACTCCTCCTTCTGACCGGTTTTCAAGGTCAAACTCCAAGGTCAAGGTCAACACGGTTACGAATTTTCTATGGGACCCTCCAAGTACCTTAATACATCACCACACAAAAGTTGAAGCGATTCAGTACAGTGGTTCGTGAGTTACAGGGCGAACAAACAGAAACACACACACACACACACACACACACACACACACACACACACACACACACACACACACACACACACACACACACACACACACACACACACAATTGTTCAAATATAAGAGGCATTAAGATTCATTCATTATGGAACTGGGAGTTCCAAGAAAAGGAGAGAGAGGGGTTGAGAGGGAGACAGAGGGGCGGGCTGACAGAAAAGGGGATAGAGAGCGGGGATGGGAAGGGAGAGGAGATGCGACCAGTTCTGCGTTGATCAGCCCTCCTTCAGAGACGAAATAGAAGACGGGAATCTATTTCTATTCATATGAAAAACTCAAACTCAAACTCAAACTCAAACTGTTTTATTTGTCGTAAAACCATCAAAGGAATTATTGACACATAAGTGTGTCACACATATATGTGTGCACATAGAAACATACAGCTACAGACAGACACATTGGCGAGACAGAGAAAAGCGACTGGCGAGTGGGAAAACACGTGCTCACCTATGTTGCATAATATATCAATCCTCGCGTTCATCCAGCTATCCGGTGATGCAAGACACGCACTGCGAGAAGAGGGGCGAGGCAGAAAGGTGGACAGACAAACAGACAGACACGCAGAGAAACTGACAGGTAAACAAGCAGGCGACCAACACACAAGCAGATAGACAAACAAGCACGCAGACAGACAGACAGACAAGCGCGCGCCGACACATACACGGAGAGAGAGAGAGAGAGAGAGAGAGAGAGAGAGAGAGAGAGAGAGAGAGAGAGAGAGAGAGAGAGAGAGAGAGAGAGAGAGAGAGAGAGAGAGAGAGAGAGAGAGAGAGAGAGAGACAGACAGAGAGACAGACAGACAGACAGACAGACAGACAGACAGACAGAGGACAACAGACAGAGAGACAGACAAAGACAAAGACAGACAGACAAGGGCGTGCCGACACTTACACGGAGACAGAGAGAGAGAGAGAGAGAGAGAGAGAGAGAGAGAGAGAGAGAGAGAGAGAGAGAGAGAGAGAGAGAGAGAGAGAGAGAGAGAGAGAGAGAGAGAGAGAGAGAGAGAGACAGAAGGCCACATTCCCAAGAAAGGTGGCAGAGTGGTTAAGACATTCGCCTGCCAAATTCAATTCATGACTGCAGCGTGAGTGACAGGGTTCGAATCCCGGCCTCGCCCTTTCTTTCTAGTTCAACAGGAAAATCGAACTGAACGTCGAGTCCTTCGGATGGGGACTTAAAGCTAGTCTGACCCGTGCGCTTTACGAAATCCCGCTTCCTGGTATGACCAAATAATTGATAGCTAGTTCCCTCCTCATCCTGCGCCCCCCCCCCAAAAAAAAGGGCTGGTGTTGCGCTTGCGGGGACGCGCTCTCCGGGGAAGGGCAGCCCGAATTTCAAAGTCTCTGTGACTAGATATACCAAACTTACAATGCATCAAGTTGCTCTTGGCAAACGAGGGCTCCTGCAGAGACTGGTTGGAACCAAACTGTTGAAGGTTGTCCCGCAGGTACCAGCTCTGGCCCTCGTCGAAGATCTTGAAGAGAAGCACGAAGAACTTGTCCACACCCTTCCTCTCCCCGCTCTTTCTGTCCAGAGTGCCCGGCTTGCAGATGACCAAGGGGCCTGAACATAAATTAGTATTACAGGTTGCCTGAAATTGAGGTCAGGAGTGGCTGCTTTCTCAACCGTCAAGTCAAGTCAAGAAATCTTTATTATCTCTATGCAGAGAAATTGCATTCGGGTGCAAACACAGAATTACAAAAATAGAACACAACATATTATTTAAGGGCTTAAAAACAGTCACAAGAACTAATACGTCAACCATATTGCCACAAATTTAACAATTCATATACTACGATCGCATTGCACCAACAAACACTCAAACCATATTGCACACACAAAATGGCTTATATACCAGGTAAGAATATACATTAAATAGTAAATCATTTTAGGATTCACAAACATATTACTTTCTTTTAAGAGAAGGTACATTAAGAGCAGATTAAGTTTAAAGTTAATAAACATATATAATACTTATTAATAACATGCTAATTAAGAAGATATACATCTTAAATCATTTTGTAATTCATAAAACATTACTTTCTTTTAAAAAGAAGATACATAATACTGATTAAGAACGACCTTAAAAAGTCAACAGGTCGTGGTCTTTTATACACGTGTATCTGTATGTGCATGCCAGTCTGTCGTAGTTTCCGACTACATCTGCCGGATAGGGTGGAAATCTGTTTAACGTCCTCCGGTCTGGAACAGACACACATGGGACACTAGTGGAGTGGATATAAAGATGGTAGGAACGATCCTGGAGGCAATGCCCGGAAGCAGTGCAACACCGGGAAAGTCCCGACATTTTATCAATATGAGTCTGCCAGATAGCAGAGGGGAGCAGCCTTTATTCTGGCAGGCTGAGATTAAATTTGTTTATAGTGAAGATGCCTTTCACTGGTTACATCACCACTCTCTTAGAGATTTGAGGATAGCCGACGTTGGGGCCAACCAATCCCGTGGATGCAGCACTAAAAGCCAGTAAGCCAGTGCTAACGCCCCCCCCCCCCCCTCCCCATCCCTCCATCCCCCGCCCCCTAGTTTGAGAGTCACCGTCTTCCACAAAAGATTAAGCTATGGCCTACCACGATTTTCCATTACTGCAGAAAATCATTTATTGTTCAGCTCGGGATTAAACATAATCGTATTCAATGTCAAGTCATATGTACACACAACAGATACGGACAGAGTAGCAACAAGCTGACAGCTCATAGTGTGCTCATTACGATGCCCATTACACGTTTAACTTGACCGCTTCGTAGAAGACATTATCGTTCAGCTCTCACTTTGCAAATGACCCCTACTACAGGCTAATGTCAACCATTAATAAAACCCATGTGCGGCAATTGTCAAGTTGTAGCCCCTGTTCCTTCACTGAGTCAATGAGCGACTTAGCTGGTTCTTTTGACCGCCGGGTGGCATAACGCTCGAGTGGGGCTAATCCTCTCTATATTCTTAGTTGGGGAGAGAGAGAGAGAGAGAGAGAGAGAGAGAGAGAGAGAGAGAGAGAGAGAGAGAGAGAGAGAGAGAGAGAGAGAGAGAGAGAGAGAGAGAGAGAGAAGGAGGAGCACCCGCTCTCTCTCTCACTACGCCCAACTAAGAGCATCGCGTGATAAGCCCCTAGTGGTTTGACTGCCCCCTGGCGGTCAAATCATCGCCATAAGTCGACCATTCAAAGCGTTGCAGTAACTGCCCCTTCAGCAAGCTGACCTGCGTAAGAATGTGAACAGGGGTTTCAACTTGACATTTGCCCTATTTGACTAAAAAAAGGGCTAACAGCGAGTGTTACCAATGAGCCCGGAGTCTGCATCTTTCACAGGGTCCACTGCCGAGTAGTAGGCCCCGGTGACGCAGGCAGGGTCGCCCACGGCTGGGGCAAAGTCCAGCGGCACTGACCACTCGTACTCTGCACTCTCCCCCGGCATCACACCCACATCCACCCCTGACCTGCCAGCGTACGATGACCCTTCGGACGACTTGGTGTAGTACAACCCCTGAAGGACATACACATTTATTTGCTTTCATTTATTTTGTTCTATCCTGTTCAGCTTAATGGTATTTTGTGGCTAAAAAATGGCTGGCGTCGAAAGGGTTAACGCGTGCGCGTGTGTGTATGGGGTGGGGATGGGGAGTAGGGGGGTGGGGTGGGGGTGTTGAAGGGAGGTGGGTGTTAGTGCGTTGTGTTATGATTATATGCAATGCATTCTTTAATATATTCATTTTCATAGAGATGTATGGTGAGGATACGTGAACCAGTCTGTTAGAAATGTTTGTACGAAAGGTGAGTGAAAAGCGCATTGAGTTGCTTTGCAAGATATGCGCTATATAAGCATTATTTAATATTTTTATTTTATTATAAACATGAGGCGGCAGCACAAAAAGTTGATGGGTTGTAGGCCTAGAAAGAAATGCACAGCTTTGATTTACAAACTGCTTGGTTTCTCTCTGTGCATTGGTATGTACATTTGTATGTCCCATAGTTTTCTTTCCCCTAACCTTTTTTTCGAATTTAGGGCTGGATGTGAAATGCAAGCATGGCTACCGTCTCTCTCTCTCTCTCTCTCTCTCTCTCTCTCTCTCTCTCTCTCTCTCTCTCTCTCTCTCTCTCTCTCATTGCACCTGAGCATGCACAGAGTAGGGTCCCCTGGACGCCTTGTTCCGGAAGTGGACGACGATGACGTCAAAGGTTTCCGCCATGATGGTAGGACCCAGAAGACCCAGGTACCCCTCACTGTCAGGCCTCTTCACCTTCTTGGTGAAGGTGCTATCGGTGTACTGGTGATAGCGAACCTTCCTGTACCTCTTTCCTAAGTACGGTCCATCGTCTCTTGTGAAGAGGAAGGAGTCTCTGTAATACATGAATAAATGAATAAATAAATAAAGAGACATAGAAAATTCGCATACGAAGTGCAGCTGTCAATAACGGGAATTTATATAGCGCTCTTTCTCACATGAGCTCAGTGCGCTTTACATTGTTAACAAGAACATTAAAGGCAAACAAATAATCAATCATTAGAAAGTAAGATAAACACGATGATTGCACACAACGTTCTCTTACTTCCTCACACACACACACACACACACACACACACACACACACACACACACACACACACACACACACACACACACACACACACACACACAGAGACACACACACACACACGTTCACGCACACGCACACGCACACGCACGCACACGCACACACGCACACGCACACACACACACACACACACACACACACACGCACGCAAAAGCATGAAGCAAGACGAGGGCAGGATGAAAACAAGCTTTGTCAGCTTATTCTTTAACCCTCAATAAATATGATTTTGACTTGACTTGACTTGACTTGACTTGAATCCTAGTTCGGTAGCATTAGCCTCGGCTGCTGCGAGGTGGAGCCTTCCCGTTTGGCCAATTGATTTAGATTATCTCCTCTACTGCGTCGAATTCCATCCACTGATTATTGATTTTCAAGAACCATACACAAAACGATGCTGCGAACGATGATGCAAAGAAAGTCAACATACAAAATCAAAATCAAAGTAAAAAAGGAACAAGTTTAAGCCTTTACAAATTCTTCAGTCTTCTTCAAAATGTCACCAGGATCTGGTATAGAGATGTCTTGGTAAAGTTACCAGCAGACAGACAAACCTTTTACAGAGATACAAAATTGTTATGGTAGAGGAGGTCGCGTTATCAAACACACCCACAACCAACCAGAAACAAATGTCAGGAACATTAAATTAAATTTTTTTATTTAATTGATTAAATGTAAACCTAAAACCATTTGAACTGAAGGACTATTCACACACGTCTTCTTCTGCGTTCCCAGGCCATATGGCCATAATGGGCAAGGTACGTATGTGTCCGGTGTTCAGTTTTCACTGGTCTCCCCGCTGTATGCACCCGACACATTCCGATTTCGGAGGGACACATTTTTGGACAGATTCTTTTAAAGGCAAGAGAATGGACCAATAAGTCAGAAAGAAAGTAGATGACAAAAAGCAAAGGGAAAAGGCAGAGTCAAAGAGTGACAGATTAGAGGAAGTTACAAACACATAACTTCCAGAAGGCGGGGGAACTATTTGTACGGGGGGGGGAAAATGTATCCCCATGCACGGGGAGGATTCACACACAACAATTAAACCTACCTGCTGACGTCATTCAAACTCTTCCCCGCAACATTATCCTTCCCCGACGGTGCATAGTCCCACAGCTCTTCCTCCGCCTGCAAGAAGTAGGTCCTGCGTTTGGCGTTAGTGGGTCTGACGTTGTAGTCCCTGCGGAGGCCACAGTGGCTGACGTTGAACAGGGCTCTGGCTCCTGCCTGGTAATGCTCCGAGGTTTGGTCCACCAAGGCCCACTGTCCTGGAAAGGAGAAGAAAATGCGCAATTTCTTCAAGTTAGTGTCTTTCCACTAAAAATTATATTAAGAAGATAAAGATGTGTGTAGAAGTGTTACTGTTGTGGGTGTTGCTAGAGTTTGAGAGAGGATTCGCGCGCGCGCGCGCGCGCGCGCGCGCGCGTGTGTGTGTGTGTGTGTGTGTGTGTGTGTGTGTGTGTGTGTGTGTGTGTGTGTGTGTGTGTGTGTGTGTGTGTGTGTGCGTGCGTGTGTGTGCGTGTGCGTGTGCGTGTGCGTGTATGTATGTGTGTGTGTGTGTGTGTGTGTGTGTGTGTGTGTGTGTGTGTGTGTGTGTGTGTGTGTGTGTGTGTGTGTGTGTGTGTGTGTGTGTGTGTGTGTGTGTGTGTGTATGTGTGTGTGTGTGTGTGTGTGTGTGTGTGTGTGTGTGTGTGTGTGTGTGTGTGTGTGTGTGTATGTGTGTGTGTGTGTGTGTGTGTGTGTGTGTGTGTGTGTGTGTGTGTGTGTGTGTGTGTGTGTGTGTGTGTGTGTGTGTATGTGTGTGTGTGTGTGTGCGTGTGCGTGCGTGCGTGCGTGCTTGCGTGCGCGTGCGCTCATTATCCATATGTCATATGTGTGTGAATGTACATTCAAAAACAGATTTATCCTATTGTTCTTGTGCTATGACCAATACTTTCATCACCACGTTATTTTTTTCCCTTTTTTTGTGTTCTTCTTCATCTGCATTATTTCATCATCATTACATACTCCGTCTCCTCCTTCTTTCCCCCCTCCTCCTCCCCATAATCAAATGTGTTGTCCTCCTCCTCCTCCATCTCCTCCTCCTCATCATCTTCACCATCACCATCATCGTTACTATCATTATCATCAACCTTTTCTCCTTCTCCTTTGCGTCTCTTCTTCTTCCTCCTCCTCCTCCTCCTCCCCCTGATCATTATCATTTTCTTTGCCATTGTTATCATCGTCATCACCACCATTGCTACCATTATCATCATCAACATTTTTCTCCGTTGTTTCCTCCTCCTCCTCTTATTTCTTTACCACCATCACCACCATTATCAACTTTTTTTTTCATCATCATCATTCTCATTATCACCACCATCATCGTCGTCATCATCATCATCATCAACATCATCATCATAATCTTTACCACCACCACCACCATCATCATCATCATCATAATCTTTACCACCACCACCATCATTATCATCATAGTCTTCTTCATCCTCCATCCTCTTCATCATCACCATCATCATCATCGTTACCACCACAACCATCATCACCATCCTCCTCCTCCTCCTCCTCCTCCTCATCATCATCATCATCATCATCATCATCATCATCATCATCACCATCATCATCATCATCATCCTCATCATCATCCTCATCCTCATCCTCATCCTCTCCACCACCATACCAGGGTTGTCGGCCTTCATAAGCATGGTGCTGAGGGAGCCAGGCATCAGGGGGACACCCGTGGCCCTCGTGTCCAACACAGTGAGGGGCTGCCCGTGGAAATAGGGCGCGTGCACGTCACGCGCTGACCCCACGCTCAACAGGTGCCACGACACGCGGTCACCCTCACACATGGTCAGCCCCGGGAGATTCCCGTACACGTACCCGTTGATGCCTAAAGAGAAGGCAAGGACACTATGAAGGACACTATGATTATGCACGGTTAGCAGGGAGGATTGGATGAGAGCGAAGCGGCAGCGACGTTTTAAAAGAAAGACTCTCGATTGTTATCTAGAGATATATGCCATTTCAAAAATCCACATTATAAATTACCACTCGTTTGGTATCGATAAGTCGTCTGGATCAAGGAGTATATGATATAATGTACAAATCAACACACGACGCACACAGGGAGTGTGGGAAGATCAAACATGGGTCAATGATCGTATGTCTCAAATACGGTGTGAAGAGAAAGACTTGAATATACCAGCGCACAAAACATATCAAATACAAATCTGCAGGTATAAGGTGGGTGGATCAAAAAACCCAATATGAGTTAATATGTTAATATAAACGTACAAGAATTGAAGAAGAAGAAAACAAACACAATTAAACTTTCCTCTTATATAGTTTGCTTTGATAAAACTTTTGTTTGTATCCAATGTATGTTTTGTGAACCTA
>JAGGCT020000163.1:0-31866 GCA_017654935.2 Phymorhynchus buccinoides
GTGTCGTCAAGAGTGTTGACTACCTGTTCTTAAACTTTTCCAAGTTTAGCCCTTCCACCCCGCGGACCCGACAGATGACTTAACACCTATGCCCTAAAAGGCATCATAATTGGTGTCTATTATCCAAAGACTCGCTATTGTCATTAATTTTTGGAGATACAGGATAGCCTTTTTATACTTGTCACAGAAGAAATCCTCCCCAAGTCTGCAATGGTTTTGTTCTCATAGCCCAGGTAAATTTAATGGACACATTTGGCTAAAATATGTGCTGGCAAGTGAAAGGATTAATCTGTGTGTATGAGTGTAGGATCTTATTGTTTCAAGTTTTTGTATAACGTTGACCTCATCCTAAGGAGAGACTGCATTTTTGTCTCTCGTAGTCTTCCCTTCCATGATTACTTGGTACGCCCTTGGTGGACTTTGTACCGTCTTGTGAAGGTATCTAATTCCTTCTTTATTTTTGGTTTTGCAGATTAATGGAAGATAGTTGAACAGGTTTAAAACATCAGTCCACATGTTTACTCTGCTTCTTGCAGTTAGAAGCGTGAGCAATTACTGAATTATGGCAAGATTATTCATCTTTTATGTTGAGCTATCAGGTTTGCAACAGTCCAAATCGTTTACTTGCTTCTTGCACGTTGAAACGTGAGGAATTATGGAAGATTATTGTTGAGATCGGCAGTGTTCCCGATTAGCAGATCTGTACGTGAATAGCTACGTACAAAGTTTCAAGTTTGACGTATCTTTTTCAGTCAATACGTATGTGACGTACAGTTTATTTCTCAGCCGTTGCTATCCTCAAGTTACGTTTTCTGCGCCGGCGATCAGATGTCGAAGCCATATTCGGCATGCGGGAACAAACGATCACAAATATACTGGGCCTATTCTTTTCCTACTATGCCATGCTTGAGCAGAACGAACCAAAACTTCTCATGAACAACAGAGTGATTTCCCTTTGTTTCTCGCCACCACATGCTGCTCGCACGTGCCTTCTGCCAAGCCTAGCCCGCGCATTTCTTGGAATCAAAAAAATGGCGCTGCTTCTTATATCGCTGGATCTGCGAAATTTCGTGACGCCATGAGAATGTTCTTCCAAAGACTCTGTAAGTTTTACAGGTGACGGTATTTTAGAGTCATATTGTCCATTTTTATTATGGCTTTTATTTTTACCACTAAAAATTTTTCAATGACCCTTTAAAATTTGGCGGCAAAGGTCATTATGACCCTTAAAAATTTGGAAGCATGGGGAACCACTGGTCAGGTTACAAATCTTACATTTTGAGCTTTAATCTGCTAGAAGCATGAGAAATCTGATGATTAATTGTTGAAAAGTGAGACAGGTTACCACATACAAGTCCCAATCTCATGTAATAGTTTACTTTGTTGTGTTTGCAGAAGCATGAGAAATTGTCTGATGAAATTATTTTTTGAAAAGTGAACGTGAGTATTTAAAAGCAACAATACAAGTCCTAACATTAGCATAGTTACTTTGTTTCTTGCAGAAGATAGTGAGGAGATTGATGATTATATATGTTAGGAACAGTGAGTACATGGATTCTACAACATCAAGTCCAACATTAGATACGTGATTTACTTTGGCGTTTCATTGCAAGAAGTGTGAGAAATTGATGATTATTGTTGAACACGTGAGCCAGGTTTACGAAGCAATCCACAGTCCAACATTAGAGTATTTACTTTGTTTCTTGCGAAGTGTGAGAAATTGATGATTATGTTGAAAAGTGAGACTGGTTTAAACAAAATACAAGTCCGAACATAGATAGTTTACTTTGTTTCTTTCTTTTTTGCAGAAGCGTGATAACTTGTGATTATTGTTGAACAAGCTTCTTTGAGATCTGGTTTACAACAATTACAAGTCCAAACATTAGATATGTTTTTTACTTTGTTTCTGCAGAAGCTTGGAGAAATTGATGAGTATTGTTGAAAAGTGAGACAGGTTTACAACAATACAAGTCCAACATTAGATATTTACTTTGTTTTCTTGCAGAAGTGTGTAGAAAATTGATGTGTTATTGTTGAAAATGTAGGACAGTGTTTGACAACATTACAAATCCAACATAGATAGTTTACTTTGTTTCTTGCGAAGTGTGATAATTGATGATTATGTGTTGTAAAAGTGTGTACAGTTTTCTACAACAATACAAGTCGCAACATGAGATAGTTTACGTTGTTTCTTTGCAGAAGTCGTGAGAAAAGTGATGATTATTGTTGAAAATGAGACTGGTTTTTACAACAATCAAGGTCCAACATTAGATTAGTTTACTTTGTTTCTTGGGGGGAGGGGGGAGAGAGCGTGGCAGATAATTGATGATTATGTGTGTGAAACAAGAAAAGTGAGACCCTGTGGTTTACAAAAACAATACAGAGTGCCATACATTAGTATAGTTTACTTTGTTTTCTTGCAGAAAGCGTGAGAATGTTGTGATTCTTGGTGTGAGATAGTGGTGTGCTGGTTGTCTCAGCATACAATGTCCAACATTGTGTAGTTTACTTGATTTTCTTGCGAGTGAATCTGCGAGAGTGATGATGAAATAAATCCTAAAAATCGACAATTCCAATCGCCCACAAACTCTCAGACTAGTACCGTGACAATGCTGACCTGTCACGACCAGTGGGTAGACGTGCTATCCGGTGAGTTGGATCTTATATTGTTCATAAATGTCCTGAAAGCTGAGTCTGACTAGTAGAGTATGATAGTTGTTCGCGCAGTCCGGTTTGTGTGTAATTCTCAACAGTGTGTGTGTGTTGCGTCCGTGGTCTAATCTCCAAACTTTTAACTTGGCATTTGTGCTCAGTGAAGAAATAGAAGGCTTCACATTGTTCAATACTTTGGGTCATACACTCATTAGATGTTTTATGCAAACGGTTCTTGGGGTTCAAAAAATAGATGATGTTGTATGTGATTAAGTACTTAAACACACTGTAAACAGATAATTCACTTTTAGATTAGTGGGTTAGAGAGTACCGTATTTCAACAGGCAAACATGAGTTAAGAATTCATCAACGCTGAAAGCCTTGATACGTCATTGGTAGAGGTGTCATGCCAAGGGTTCCGGTTCTGCTCTGCCGCATGCATGGGCACCTTTTTTAGAGATGGAGAGAAGAGAGAGAGAGGTAGTTGTACAGACAAACCTCTATTTTAAGACTTCCAACATGGTCCAGAAAAATCGGTCGTAAATTGGAGGGGTCATATGACGGAGGTTTTCACTGGCTAGCCCGTAGAATAGAAAACGTTCAGCACAGTTTATGCTGTCTTCTTCATGCCACATACACTACATATTAAAACTGGATTGGGTCTTTCCAACTCCATAGATTGTGCAATCGATGTATTACATTTTCACTTCGCCGACTTCAAGTTAATCATCTCCACTCTCGTCCAAAGTCGGTGTTTTCTTCTTCAAAGTCAGTGGCTTTCATGCTTTTCCTACGTTTCTCCGCCATTATGTCTACAACAAGGGTAAGCGACTAATCCTTCTCCGAGCTTTCAGGCCCTTGACCATGGTTGTTTCCCTTTGCCTCGACTGTTAAGAAAGGACTAGTCTATGCAGACGACAACCAAAACGTCGTAAAAACCACATAAATGTGCGGTCTTGGGAAGTTGCGTTTTAGAGAATTCGTTTAAGAGGAGGTCGTTTACATAGGAAAATGCACTCCGTGCCAACAAATTCCGGTCTCAAATGTATAGGTGGTACGCTATCACAGAGGGTTCGTAAAATAGGGTGCTTGTCAGGGACAGAGGGTTTAGGCTTTTTTTTGTATCCATTAACTATATTCATTTGTATACTTATTAATCTTTATTGGCAACTCTTGTTCTTTCTTTGACGTACACCTCCCGCCTCAAATCTTTGTTTTGTCCCACAATTTTCTGGTTCTAGCTGCAGCCTTGAAGTGCTTTGCCTCTTTGTTTATCCTTTTAGGTGTTGTACTTGTGTACAACTTTAACTCTGTGTACCACTACCAGTTCTTGCTGTACTATGGAACTCCGCTTATTTAGTTATGAAGACGCTTTCAAAAAACATCCAAAATGTAGGGTCTTTGGGGAGGGGATACTTATAAGTGGGGTAATTTTTAATACTTACAAAGCAACGCTGCGCAACATGTCTCAGAGACGTAGGTCTTCATCAGGGGGAGCGGGACTCTTTTAATGGGAGGTCTTATAAGGGATGGTTCCACTGGTACATAGTGTATTCTCTAATCTCAAAGTAAGTGCTCTAAATGTCAGCGGGTTTTAACGCTTGACGATTTTTTCTTCTTCTTCACAATTGTAAACCGTTTTATATATTTGGCTCCGATCAAAGAAATTGCCCCCCCGATCACCATGATAAGGGCTCTGTACCATTGAGACCATCCATTAACCCTTCACTGCAGAGGAAAATTGCCCCCCCCCTGATCACCATGATAAAGGGCCTCTGACCCAGTTTGATACCTCATTAACACCTTTCAACTGTGCCAGAGAAATTGCCCCCATCCCCTGTCACTCATATGCATAAAGGGCTCCTGTACCCATTGGACCACCATTAACCTTATCATCTTAAATACACTGCACCAAGGAAATTGCCGCCCCCCTGATCACCATGATAAGGGCTCTGTAGCGCCATTGAGTACCCACCATTACACCTTCACTGCACAGAGGAAATCTGCCCTCGTAACCACCTGATCACGGCATGTTAAATGAGGTGCTCTGTACCTTGAGACCGACACATTAACGCCTTCACTGCCATTAGGAATATGCACCCCCCCTTGATCGGACCTGATAAAGGGCTCTAGACCCATTGTCGAGTCCTCAATCTTATTAAAACGTATCACCTGCAGATGTGAATATGTGCCCCCTGCCCCTGAATCACACATGTAGGAATGGCGCTCTGTACCGACATTGAGACACCATTAACAACCTTCACTGCTCAGAGGAAATTATGCCCCGCTCCCCTGATCACCATGATAAAGGGCTACTGTCACCTACATTATGAGACCACCTATTAAACCCTTACTTGCCAGAGAAATTGCCCCCCACACCGCCGCCTGATCACGCATGACGTAAGGCGTCCCTCGTACCCATTAGAGTAGCTACAACATGTTTTAACCCTATCACTAGGCACAGAAAGGAATTTGTCTGGCCACCCGGGACCCCCTGATTAAGCCATGATGAAGAGGACTCTGTACCCATTGACACCACCTGTTAACGACCATTCACTAGCGCGAGAATCGAAGTGATCACCATGATAACGGGCTCGTCCCCATTGAGACCACGCATGTAACACCTTCAACTGCCAGAGGAAAATTGCCCCCCCCCCTGATCACCATGAAGGGTCATCTGTAGCCCATGTGAGTGTACCACCGATGTAACACCTTCACGGTGCCAGAGGAAAATTGCCCCACCGTGCCGCCCCTGGCTTCACCATGACAAGGGCTTTGTACCCGATTGTGAGACCACCATTATCACGAACCTTCACTGCCTAGAGGGTACAATTGCCCCAGACCCCCTGGGATCACCGAATGTTTAAAGGGCTCTTTACCCATTTTATAGAGACGCCCACATTAACACCTTCACGAAGTACCTGCAGAGACGAAAATTGCCCGACCACCCGTGAAATCACCTGAATAAAGGGCTCTTACCCATTGAGACCACACCCCCCAAAATTTTTAATATCCACCTTCACTTCCGAGAGGAAATTGCCCCCCTGATCACCTGTTAAGGGCTCTGTCCCATTGAAGAACCACCATTAAACCAGCCTTTCATCTTCAAGAGGAATTGCCCCCTGATCACCATTAAGGGCTCTGTACCCATTGAGACCACCATTAACGCCTTCACTGCCAGAGGAAATTGCCCCCGTAGCCCAACATGATCAAGGGCTCTGGACCCATTGATACCACCATTAACCTCTTCACTGCCAGAGGAGATTGCCCCCTGATCAACTGATAAAGGGCTCAGTACCCATTGGAATACCACCATTAACCCCTTCCAATCACTGCTAGTGGCGAAAACTGAGAAAATTATCTGTATTTTCGTTGATTACAAAACAATTTTTGTGTTGATGTACCACTGTATATAAAAAAAAGCGTACCATGGATCCGTCTGACAAAAGAGCGAACAGGCGACTTGGTAAACTAGCGGTACCAATGCATCAGCCTAGAGGAATTCGAAAATGATTTACTTAACGTAGTGATCGTTTTTGAATTGGCCCACGCGACCATGTGGTCAGCCTCACATAGCTACCTGCATCTTCTTGCCGGATTATTTACGAACAGTTTAAGAAGAGAACGCTATAATACTCAATCTGAGAAACTCTAAATGATCCTGAACTTGTCTAAACCCACAACCATCCATTACAGGGCTATGACCATTCACCAGTTAGAAACATCAATCAATGAGCGATCCAAACATACTCCCGATAAGTTAAGAACAAATTGAGAACACACGTGGGACTGGTGTCCAGGGAAGGGGATTAAACAATGTCTCCTAGAAAAGCATAAAACACACAACACAAATCTTTTTTGTTTCAAGATAGAATACAATGTATCTATACACTATCCATTCCTCACAATAATTACTATAACCATGACAATGAGTAAGCATCACAGTCTGAGGCTTTATACTGTGATAAATTCTCATCCGCACTGTTTCGTCGAAACTGAAATGCCTGCGCCACCATACATAAGATTATCAGCGCGCTTGCCTGTCAACACCGAGCGAGAGTAGTAATACATCAGCCAACAGAAAAATTCTTCTGTGCACGGCTTGAAATTGTCACTGCGGATGGCATGGTCTCAATTTCACACGTCTACATAATATTAAAACAACAGCCGCTTCACGTGTCACTAAGACAAGCAGTAGTACTCATTAACTAATTAAAAAGCCCCGTTTTCACATTCTTACGCAGGCACTGGCAACGAAGACACACACCTCATTCACTCACATCACACTCACATAAAACACACAACCAACACACAACATACAGCAACACCAAAACAAAAAAGAACAGCGACACACACGATCCCACACACTAATGACACTAAACACACACCCACAGACAGAGTGTATAAACCAGATTAGGAACAACAAATACACAGCCAGAATAATGTGAAAAACACATATTATGGTACATGTTAGGTATTAGGTACATAGTCTATTTTATATGCTCTCTATTCTCTCGTGTTGGTTGCTCATGGTGTGAACGTCATATCGATGTTTGTAGCAAGGTGTGTACTCTGTCTATTCTTTGTTTATACACTGTATGCAGAAAGTGGATTGTTCATTTGATTTTAATTTTCATGCGTAAGTTTGTGAAATCTGAATGTAAAAGCCAAATTAAAACGCTACTTTAGTTTTTTGAGAACGAGAGTTTCAATTATAACAACAAGACAAAACAACTTACGACGACAAGTGCTAAGTGACGTTGTTTTATTCACAAGAGACTAAACAAAACAAAACAAAAACGTTTGTGTGCGCATGTGAACATGTGTGTTTGTGTCTGCATGTGTGACTGTGTGCATGCTGGGCACTTATGGTACCTAGAGCTGTTTGCATGTGAATCAGAATGTGAGCCTGAAAATGCTTTGTAGTTTATGTTAATCAAATGACGCTTAGGTTCTCCCACAGCGGACCAGCAAATTTTTTCAGGCCTCAAAAAAATACCATTGTAAGACTTTAATTTAAAAAGTACCTTTAGGCTGTGGTAAAGCAGAGAAAAAGTACCATCTGCCAGGGTATTACGAATTCCTTCGTCTGACATGAAAGTTTAACGGGATGTACCCATCCCCAAAAATAAGGAAAGGAACGTGGTCTTTCGATAACAGGCCATCCTGAATTTATGCCTTTTAGTGACATGTGCTGTTTAACAAAACACCTTTCATCGCCACTGACTCCGCGTGATCATATGGCATCCGAGACACAATGATTTGACACCCATGTCATTGAAAGGCATCAAATGAGGGCCTGGTAATCCAGTGAACTTATGTTCTTAAATTTTGGGAGGTGTGAGCACATAGGTCCCTAGTGCATAATGCAGGGTGTCATAGATGAAAATCCACTCAAATATTGCAGCAATACAACATATTTTCTACACCTGGTTTAGAGTTTAATGGTAAGATTTGGGCCGAGAAATGGCTAGCGTTGAAGTAGTTAAACCATTGTGGTGACTAAAATGCGACATTGGCGTTGAACGGGGGTGTTCAAAAAAAATACCTTGCTTGTAGCATATATATTTATTAACGTAATTATCGCATGCGAATATGTAGATGCCATTACTGTTAACAACGTGTGTATTGTTATAAATAACAAGTCTTTATCAATCATCATCGTTATCAACAGAGCTGCAGGTTGTTTTTCACGACTTCACTGGGTCCTATGACGCGCTGACTTACCAGAAAATGAGGGCTCTGTTTAAAATGAAGGGCCACTAATCTTTTATGTTAATTTGTTAAACCTAATTTTCATTGCCATGCACTATTATGGCCTGTTAGGCGACAAATGGTGGGTGTGGCCAAGCGATAGCAACGCATTGCCAGCCTCCCCAATCGTGATCAGGGGGGGGGGGGGGGGGGGGGGGGAGGCGAAAAAGGAAAAAAAAAAAAAAAAACAAATAAAAAGGGGTATTGGCGTCTTGCATCAAAACGTAAAGGGGCACTATGCAATTGCGAAATGCCTAAAAATATTTTTCTAGTGTAAACATCTCTACAGCCCCCCTGCAACATTCTTTTAGAAGGTCCTTTTAGAATTTTAGTAATTTTATAAACCCTCAGAAACGGAGGTCCCAGGGATCCCTGGCCATGCAAGGGGAGGGTGTAGACATACAACTATGAACAGAATCTGAACTTTTATTGCCAATAGAAAAGTCAGGTGATTATTTGGGCACAGATTACACATACAATAATGACCTATTATGTATTATCAGGCATGAAAGAATTCTGCTATATTTGCAAAAAAAAATTTTCAAAACTTCCCGCGTGAAAAATGCCGTATTCTTATATCTAATAAGTCTCTATTTGGCGATTCTGAAATACATGGTTAACCGGAAGTCGCTTTAGCTCAGTCGCTTTATTTGTGCGAAGGAAGGCGAAATGAGTAGCTCCCGTTCAACAAAAGTAGCGATGTTAGCTGAGAATTTGGGTGGAAGGCTATTTGTGCCGACCAATTTTTCGGAATAGATTATCCCCCATCCTCGCTGAAGAAAACTTGTGATGTGAGGTAGGTGAAAAAGTGGTTGGAAAAAAATAAAAAAAAAAATTTGGGAAAAACGTTCAAACCACCATTCGCCCCCCCGCCCCCCAGCCGTCAACAAAACATCGGACGTTAGGTGAAAATCCAGGTCGAACTCATTTTTCCCGGTTTTCCCTATTCTTGCTCCGGCTGAATAAATAAATTTCATGTCTTTGATGCCTGAAAGATGTTTGGGCTGGAAAACAATTTGGGGAACCGTTCTCCTCTCACCTCCCCACCCCCCCCCCCCTTACCCCAACCGCTGAAAAAAACTTCCGATGGTTAGTGTGAAAACCAACCGTGTGGAAGGATTTCTCGGCCCGAAAAAATCTCTTTATTTTATCTTCATAGGTCCAATTTCATGCCTGATTATGGAGAGAGAGAGAGATAGTATATACTGAAAAAGGGAAAACTATTTAGCTTAGCACATGTATACGTCTACCCGTCTGAGGTCATGGTGAACTGATCGTATCATGTAAGTTGTAAATGAAATCTACAAAAAGAAAACAAAGATCATGCACGTTTTTGTGCTTATAAAACCTTTGATATTATGAAGGACTGAAAATGTACAACATTGAACATGTTATCATCAGATAGTAGATAAACAAGCAAAGAAACACAAAAAACAACGAAGTGTGTATATAAAACACAAAATCGGCAGCCCTGATACTCCGTGTTTTTTAGACCGAATCGCTTCAAAATTTGCTGGCAGCCCTAACGGAGCAAAGGCAACGGCAACCGATGCAAACGTATCAATTACGCGGTTTTCGCAAATGCGCGACATCCGCCGACCTCTCGTCCGCCGCGTATCTCCTGCGTTTTTCTGGGCATGATTGCCTGTGTCGAATTTGGGGAAGGGTTTAGATAACCGGGGGACGGTGACTAATCAGTGTGCCATAACCGAAAGCGAATCGGTTACAGAACCGTCGCGACTGCAATACACGCCGCTTCACCTTATTTTTCACGAATACACTCCGCAGTTTCTTAACGTCGATAGCTGTTCGCTTCCAATTTCCTGTCCGGCTTGGGCTATGGCAGGGGCGAAGCTGGGGAGGCAAATTTGAAGAGAACTCATTAGGGAGAGCGCGTCACTTCTCAGAGCAGCGCCAATGGGAAAATGGGCCCTTTAACTCCGAACTCCGTGCCGTTATCTTAACCGAGGGGGGCATCGCTTGCAATATATGTTACACGTAGCTTCAGCGTTACCAGTACTTGGCTTAACCATTACTAGGCGTTACCAGTACGACGCATTACCAGTACTAAGGCGTTGCGCTAGTAAACTTATAATTGTGACCTGTAATGGAAAAAGAAAGGATTAAAATGGACGTTCGTTGCTTCCCGCTCATCCCCCACGCCCCCAATCTTTCTCTCTCATCTTCTCGCCTTCCAAACATCTGCTCCTCTCGTCCCTCTCTCATCTCACCTTCTCTCTCTCCTCTCCTGGGATTCTCTCTCTCTCTTCTCTCCTCTATCACGCACATACACACATCATGCACGAGCACATGTTGCATACACACCACACACACACACACACACACACAGAATCCATATGTATTTTTCTTTGTTCTTTTTCAGTTCCCACTGACCACACGTGCAATGAAAATTCCTTGAACTGAGAATAAGCCATCAAAGTTCCCTTTTTTAAATTGTCACTGACAAAATCCAACAGAGAGAGGGAGAGATCAAACTAAAGCTTGTTTACGTTACTTGCTGGCTTCATATCATAATGCATGTACAGTATATTGTATGCATCTCATTTTGCCGGATTTTTGAACACTACCCACGGACATTCTTTTTCCCAGAACAAGTATAAGAGTGTAGATCTTAAAGAGTGATAGTTATGTAAAAACAAAAACAAAAAAACTATTCTTGTTGATCTATTGTAAAAGGCGGAGGGACAAAAATACCAGGATTTGTATTATAACAATTTTTTTTAATTAAATGGAACAATGAGCTCTGTTAAAAAAAATTTTTTTTTTTTTTTTAAATATCGTAGATCTAGTCTAGATTTGTTTTTCTCACCCAATGAAGGCTTTGCTTTTGATTCCTCATCTTCTTTTCCTCCCCTTCGGGTCCATGCAACTCAATGACATACGGAGGAACAATTCCATCTTACACAAATTCGGGCTTTCCTTTCTCTTTCCTGTTTCCTGGACTAAGAACGTCAGCCGAGAACCTGAACGTGCAGAGACATTTGTTGATACACTATAGTTGCTGAGTTCGCCTCCCGATGTGTGCGCGCGCGAGCCAAGTCAGGGTCCATTGATCCTTCAGTGACTTATGATGCCACCGACTCCCAATTGCGAAGACACAAAGCGCAAAACAATGGGGTTCCCAGGGACAACCTATAGAGGGTTCTTAGGCGGTATCGAGGGGTCCTAAGTGGAACATTACGAATGCTAAAAATTAAATTTTTCCTAGTAATGCATCCCTGGGACGTGACCGTTACAATCCCTGCACAATTGCTTTTTAGAGGGTCCTTTAGAAATTTTAAGTGCTTCATTAGTTCATAGACGTCCCAAATGGGGGTCACTGGGTAGCCCTGGCCACGACACGAAGCCTTTCTTCACTTCAGCTCTCAGTGACTTAAGTGAGCGCTTTTCGCGGGCATGCGGCGCCCTGAAAACCAAGTCTACTAAAAATAAACCATTTCAAAAATTTCGACAAAAGATGGCATCTTTAGTTAGAGACTCTGAGGGGTTGCTGGGAGGTCAAGAAAAACGTGCGTAAAAATCAGTACATCTGTGTTGTCATTGGACGCACTTTATGTGACCGCAGCCACCAACGAACAGTGGATGTCACATTAGGTAGAGGTAAGAGTCTTTTTTTTCCCCCCTTTCCTGCATTTCTTTCTTTTTCTCGGGTTTACTTCCTCTATTTTTTATTTCCCCCTTTCTTTTTGCTTTTTCCGTTGTTTTGCCTTTTTTACAGGCTGTATTTTTCGAACATTTTTAGCTAATAACCTTTTTGTTTTGCTAACCCTATCCATAACCCTAGCCCTAAACCTAACCATACCTCCCACTATGTACTGCAGTACACTGCGGTTTGTCACAGTTGTGGTTCGTTGCGTTTTTTTTTTTTTTTCTTTTTTTGTTTTTTCCGTCTTATAGGGTGGGGGTTAGGGTTAGGGTTAGGGCTAGGGTTAGGGTTAGGTTTATTTTCCAAAAAGGTTATTAGCTGAAAATATTCCTAAAATATAGCTTTTATGTATGGTAAGAGAAATCGAGTTCATATAAGCGGAAAAATAGAATTAACCGGAGACTAGGTAGGTGGGGTGGCACATCTTGACCTTTACCGTACATTAAGTGCTCCAAACTGTGCCCATTTGAGAAAGTTATTACATTTGATAAAACTTGCAGTACAAGTTATTCTTTCTAAGTGATAACGAAGTCCTTAATCTTTGATTTTTTTTTGTATCTTTTTCCGGCTTCCAAAGTGTACGAGCATTTAAAGTTAGTAGACGTAGTAGCGTCGGTGATTTTAGAGAAAACGAGTCTAAAGGTCTAGCCCTAAGCTGAATAAAATGCATTGACCTACCCATTTTTAGAGGCACTTATAAGATTTGGTATTTAGAGACCATAACAAGAAGATTGTCCTTTATAAATATGAAAGATAAGATGTTAGAGAAAACGATAATACCTATAACTCAAAATTGATTTTAAAAAAAATAGATTTTTGACTTTCCATGCATGCTATTAAAAACTAGCGACTTAATGTGATACCACCTTCTTGTCCGACCGTGGTTCATCAGTGTCACATATGGTAATAAACTATGCGTCAAAATCAGTAATCTATACGTCATTGATGCACATAATTATTTGCGTCACCGGGAAACACTGAGTAGTCCTCTGTCTGTCAAAGTCGACCATTGGATTGTGCATAGAGTTTGCATGATCCTGTTTCCCCCTTTTTAATAGACGATTTTCGGAGGAGAAAAAAAAATAGGGGAGAGCACTTCAGTGAAAATTAGAGTTGTTTAGCTCCATTTACTTCGTTCAAATACCATAGCAACAATTGCGTCTAAGTTTGAAACCGCAGGATGCGATTCAGCGACTTGCAAACATTTTTTGTTTATAGAAAAATTAAGGGTGGCCAGTTGCTACAAAATGATAGAACTTGCAAAATGTGACGTAAAAAACATATAAATGACATACATTTTTAGGAATGACGCACAGTGTTCTAAGTGCCGTACGTCTGCTCAAACACACGAGTCGATAGGCTACGTGAGCTGAAGGTATAGTGACTTCCCCTGTTCTGACTGATTGAATTAGGGCAAGCTCACTCCCACACACCCTTAAATTACTCCCTTTAATTATTTCCCAACAATTCCTATTGCCGATGCCCATACCTCCGGCCATCATGGATCAGCTGGCCGCCGCAGCCGCGGCCCAGTACGTGGGCCAGCCCATGGGCCTGGGGGTCGGGGGGCCGCACCCCCCCCACGCCCACCCCCCGCACTCCCACCATGGAGGAGGGGGTGGTCAGCACACCCCCGGGCCGCCCCCTCACCACCACCCGTCGCCGCACCATCCCCCCCCACCGTTGTCACAGCCCCAGCCGCACCTGCCCCGCCTTGCCAGCACGACCAGCGTGATTGACGCGGGGGTGCAGACGGATGTGACGACGGTGGTGCAAAGCAAGCAGGTGAGACTGAGAAAGGGTTAAAATGAGAGGGAGAAAGAACGAGCGAATGAAAACGAAGAAAGAGAGGAGAGCGGCGTGATTGATGCGGGGGTGCAGACGACAGTGGTGCAGAGCAAGCAAGTGAGAGAGAGAGAAAGGGTTAAAATGAGAGGGAGAAGGACAGAAAGAATGAGCGAATGAAGACGGAGAAAGAGAGGAGAGCGGCGTGATTGACGCAGTGGTGCAGACGGATGTGACGACGGTGGTGCAGAGTAAGCAGGTGAGACTGAGTGTGAGACACAGAGAGAGAGAGACAGAAAGAAAGTGAGAACAATGAACATGCCCAGAACAAGAGGGATTGGACCTGGACAAAAATAGTAGCAAGCAGGCAAGGAAATTTAGTAAATGCATGGGTGCACCTGTCCGTTTTTACATGAATTTCAGTGGGTTTTTTAATGTTCCCTGAAACAGAAATTCTGTTGATGGGGCTCTGCCCCTGTACCCTGACGGGGCCTCAACAGCCCCTGGACCGCTGCCTTTCAGGGTTTTTTCCTTTTTAACCCTTGAATAAGCAATCATGCATGTACAGAGCTTCAGATTGTTTTAAGACTTCATTTGTCGTATAATCCATGCCTGCGCAAAGGTTCAATTTTGAGAATGGATGGCCCTTAAAGCGCGCAATGGGTTTTAAAAATTTATTAACCCTTTTCAAAGCTAGCCATTCCTCAGCCAAATTTTCCATTAATCTTACCGGGTAGATAAATATTTATCTCAATAATTGGGATTCCTTTCCTCTGTGACCGTGCAAATAAAATAGGGCCTATATACTAACCTCCCAAAATTAATAACATAAGGTCCACCTGATACCAGACCCCATTTGATGTCTTTTAGTGATATGGTTTTAATTCATTGTGGTGCCAAGAGGCCGACAGTGGCATGAAAGGGTTAACTTAAATGGCCTTTGCCCAAACCTGGAATGCCCCAAACGGCGGCATTCCCCAAACGTATTGCATGTGCGTATTTATTGAAAAGATACGTCATTTCGCGGCGCGCCCGCAACCTGAAGCCTTTCTGCCAATGGTACTGTAGATAGACCTGAGTTGGTAGTACATTTCTGCCCTGCTGCGAACGCAAGAACACAAGATAAAAGAGAGAAAAAGAACAGTGAGGAGAGGAAGAGAGGAAACCAGTAATTTGACATGGGGGTGCATACTGATGTGAGGACACTGTTGCAGAGCAAACAGGTAAAGGAAATGAATGGGGGGGGGGTGTTTGGTACAAATAGTTCCTCACCGCTGGAAGGTCTATCTTGTAACTTCCTCTAATTTTGGTCCACTGGCTTTTATACTCTGCCCCTTTTCCCTTTGCACTTTACAGTCCCCCCCCATATTTCCGGGTTTTTGAGTCCTGGAAAGTTTGGCAGCCTGTGTTATGTAAAATACATAATGGTTTTTCAGTGTTGCATCTTTCACTTTCAGCCATTAACACTTTGGCACCATGTAATATTTTTATTTCTTTCTTCTCTTTCTCTTCTTCTTTCGATCACTTCAGACAGTTTTCCCTCCTGTCCGTTATGAGCGGCAGATGCATCATGCTGCCCAATTATGCGCTAACTCGAAATAGTTAGGCCCGCAAGTCCGACTTCGGCTTGGAGGAAATGTTTTTTTTGAAAGTTTTTTTCTTGAAAAAAGTCATGAGAATGGAAACCGTAAGACAGAAAGAAATAATCAGATTCAAACCGTAGCAAAGGGAAAAGGGCAGAAGTCCAAAGAGAAGTGACAGATTAGAGGTAAGTGTACCCACACAGAACTTCCAGAAGGTGGGGGACTATTACACCAAACCCCCCCTCGGTAAATCCCCACAGGGAGATATTTCTTTGTGTTGTTTCCCCGTTTGCATTTTAGCCCGACAAGAGGGGAGTAACTTTTCTCGTTTTTTTTTGAGGTTGTGCAATGCTTTGCAGACCTGTTTACTTCTACCTCTTTTCAAGTAGTAATGTCTTACTCAATTTGACCTCTTACTACTCTTCAAAATTGCAAAAATAATCTCCGACTCCATTTTTCAGTGAACATTGTTTGATGGTTTTAAATAAAACTTTAAATGAATAAAACTACACTTTTGTACCAAAAGACTACTCGGGTCTTGGGCCTTTTTGCTTCAACGGACAAACAGTAATTAAAGCCCTCAAAAGCAAAACACATGCAGGCATGGGGAATTGTCAGTCCTTTTGGCTGATTTCAACTTTTTTGATGTTCCTCTTCAGACTTGTTGTTTGTTGCCAGTTTTCAGCTTTTTTGAGGTCCAAGAGGAACTTTCATGAGATTAAAAAAAAGAAAGCCCCAATGAGTAAAACCTAAGTTATTGTTATAACTGATGCAAATGACACTAAATCCTCACAGTCCTTTATCTCTATATGTTTTTTAAAGGCCCTTAGATACAGAAGAAAGCTTCATTTTTCTGGGGGCTGTATCCCAACACACA
Organism: Phymorhynchus buccinoides; assembly: GCA_017654935.2. Classification (NCBI taxonomy): domain Eukaryota; kingdom Metazoa; phylum Mollusca; class Gastropoda; order Neogastropoda; family Raphitomidae; genus Phymorhynchus; species Phymorhynchus buccinoides. The sequence goes on from JAGGCT020000163.1 coordinate 16,319, forward strand.
CGGTTGTTCCAGTTGTTTTTTATTCCTTTGTTCCGATGGCCTGCCTTTCCAGACCCAAAGTTTTCTCTTAATTCCCCATGCTTGACATGGCAGGTGCAGCTTGGCTCATTTGATGTCTGTTTGCCATTTTTGGTGGGAGTGTAGAGGATGTCGTGTGCTACTACAGTCCCACCTATGGTGGCTAGAAGAGGTTTGGGCTGCAAGGTGAATTGAACATAGGAGGATTCATCCCGATGTAATTTTAATTGGCCCGCAGTTTCCATGCCAGGGAAAAACTGGAAAAAGTCCAGGGAAGTTAGAAAAAAGTTTCCCGTCCACAAGTTTCCTGGAAAACTTAACATTTTCTGCTCAAGTCAGGGAAATTTGATCCTATTACACATCAAAAAGAATAATTCAGCGCTTAAAATATCATGGTTGGAAAAATGAGAGATAAAGAAAAATTCTTTTAAAAATTGCTTGTCGGTGATCTTTTGGCGATTTGTTATGTATACCCGTAAGGGTTTGTTTTTGTTTGCCCATTTTACACTGCCATTTGTGTGGTACAGGTGACTGGGAAAATGATTTGGGGTCCAGGGAAAATTTTGATCATGAAATTTGCCTGTTCGAACCCCTTGCATGGCGGATTAATTGGGTAACCATGGAACCTCCCTTATGATCAGCCTTCAAAAATCATCCAATGGAGGTCTTATAACCTAGAAGGAAGGGAGTTTTTTAATTAATAACTTACAAAGAAGCGGCAAATGGTCCCCCTCAGAGAAGAGCTTATGTGGGGGGAAGTTCTTATAATGGAGGTCCTATTATAAAGTGCCATATGTCCCAGTTTAAAACATGGGGGGGGGGGGGGGGTTTTTTTTTTTTTTTTTTTTTCACCGGAATCGGAAGGACGTTAAAACATTTAACATTATTATCAAGGGCCAGCCACATGTCGGCTAAAATGTACGAATTTATGATTCTATCACTGTGATCTCTCAAAGCAACGAATTTTCCACATTTTTTTTTTTTGGAGAACCACATGATCAAATCGTATCGCATAGGCACCTATCCAGGAATTGTTCAGGAATGGTTCCGATTGTTTCTCAAGTCTAATCAGGAAAATCCGAAAACTAATCGATTTTTCCTGATTTTTTGAACATTTTCCAAGGAGGAATAGGGGCACTGAGGATTTTTGTTTTTAATGCATTTTCCTTAATTTTTAAGTTTTGAACATGCCGCCCAGTTTTGAACTTTTAGAAGTAGGATTTTTCATAGCTTTCTTTTATATAAAAGATATTGATTCAAAATTTGAAGTGTAGTTTTAAAATTTTAAAAAAAAACCCGAAAAGTCCCCCAATATTTGCCAGCTTTCAGTTCAATAGAAACCTCAACTTCAGGGATTTGCCCCACCATGGTCATTGCTCCCTGGATCCTCCATGGGCCGCTAAGGCCCCTGAATCCACCATACTTTTTTTTGTTCAGGATTTAATTTCTCAAGGGTTTTTATCCATACAGTCGTACTTTAGTGACTGGTAAGCTAGCACTTAGGGAGGTTTCCACCTGTGTTTGTGGTTGTTTTCACATTCTTGCTGCGTTGTTTCTGTTGTTTTTGGTCCTGTCACCACGCAAATATTGTGAACCAACTACTCAGATCGATTCAGAGTTTGTCGCTGGGTATGGCATACAGCATTGTTTTATTTAAAGTGGAACCTCCCTTAAATAAAGAACCCCTTAAAAATCATCCAGATGAGTCCCTTATATGGGAAGGGGTCCTTATAAGGGAGGTCATTTTTAATACTTACAAGGAAGGGCCAATGTTCTCGAAGAAGTAGGGTCTTCCTGGAGGAGTCCTTATGCGGGAAGTTCACTGTTATTTTAGCTGAAGCTGATTGTGCCCTGTTGAGTAGTTATTGCGGCGTGGTTTTTTGTGTTGATGTTTAAATGCGAATGGTCTTGGAAATTGCCTTTTCACAGGTTGTTCCCCCTTTGGGGAAGCTGGGCTTGGATGGGTTTTTAATTAGTGTTTTGTGTTTCCCTTTGATTTTGAATTTTCTGTCAAATTTTCGTGCTGTATAAATACAACTATCCAACCTGTTTACTCCATACTCCTTTTCGAGTAGTATTCTACTCAATTTGGATCTCTACTACTCTTTCACATTGAAATAATTGCCTAGATTCTACCTCAATTTTCCAGGTGAACATTGTTTTGATGGTTTTATGAATGAACTACACATTTTGGCACCAAAAAAACTCCATGTCAGCTATCCAACTAACTCAGACTTGTGGGGTAGGGGGTAACAGGTCCTGGCACTATGTCCCATTCTTGTTTGTGGTATTGGCTTGCTTTGTTAAAGCTTGGCTCTGGCACCACCCTTGGTTATTGCTCAAGGTTCCCACTAGCAATAATTTCCATTCAGAATACATGAAAACCTCCCTTAATAGACCTTCAGAAACTGTTTTGTGAAAATTGATGTTTTAAACGTCCTCTGGTCTGAATCAGATACATATGGGACATTTTGGTCAATACAAATATGGTGGGAACAATACTGAGGCAATGCCCCCGGATGCAGTACAAAACCAGTAAAGTCCCCGATTTTTTTAAATTAATTTAATACAGATAGTGTAGCGGTAACCACTCCTCGGTTAAACCCCTCAATCGTGCTATGCAACCGCCCACGAAAGACCTTCAACATCAATCCAAAATTGAGGTCTTACACGAAGGGTTTTCTATAGTTATAAGGGAGGTAATTTTAACACTTACAAAGAAGGGCAATGTCTCGGAGAAGTCAAGTAGGTCTTGAACGAAATTTGAAATTTTACGTCCTCTTGACCCGAAGGGTACATATGGGACATTGTTAGCTATAAATTTAGGGGGGGCAAGTAGGTCTTGTGTGGGAGGGAGTCTTATAAGGGAGCCTCCAAACGTACGTAATCAGATTCTGAGTTGAACTTCCAGGTAATTGTAGTTTTGCGATCACATGGCGTGGAGCATTTCACTCGCTTCACTCACACTTTGACTATGGTGGATTATTAATTCATTCGCATCGCAGCGATTTTGAATCATTAAAAAAAACCTCACAAGTCACTCCAGCCATACACACAAACAAAACCTACATAAACAAAAGGAGAAAAGAAAGAAGATTACAGGTTTTTACTTCAGGTTTAGACATAGGGAAGTGGTAGATCAGACTTTTTTATATATAGAAAAACTCTCTACACCGATTGATTTATCCACAACAAACCACTACGAAAGCAAAGGCAGAGGCAAAATTGTGGTCTAAGGGGAGCAAAGCGAGTCTAGAAGTGACCTGAGTTATGGTGTGCACACAGATTCACTTTCCCTTGAAGCAAATGCATTGAAATTGATCAGCTATCTATTAACTCTTTGGTTTCTGTATTTAGAGAAGTTTCACCTACTGTTCATTCCTGAGAACCTCCTTAGCTGCTGAGAAAGTTGATTCCTACAGGCCTCTTTTGCTCGTGATATGATGCATCTGTTATTACTTTGCTCTTCTATAATTGCATTGCAATGAGGGTTTTGTCCCTTTTCTTACTGGGGCAAGCCCCCTGTGGAGATACCGAGGTTTTTTTCAGCATAGATAGTTCTCCCACCTTCTGGAAATTCTGTGCTTGTAACTTCCTCATCTGTCACTCTCTTTAACTCTTGCCTTTCTTTTCCCGTTGCTTACTGTTCATCTAACTATCTTTCTGCCTCACTGGTTCATTCTTCTGCCTTTTTTCAAGAAACACTTCAAAAAGATTTCCTCCAGCCGAAGTCAGACATGCTGGGCCTAATTATTTCTTATTTTGGCGCATAACGGCAGCATGATGCATTTTGCGCTCATAATTGACAGGAAAACTGTCGTTATGCAGGTCTGGTAGCGGTGAACAAGTGAAAGATAAACATGTTTTGGTGTGTGTTTTTAGACCTGACTCACACATTATTACTCGGTAACACACCTATGCTTTCTGTCTTAAGTTTCAGTGACATACAGATGATACACATAATTGTTTTCAGTATGTAGATTTCCCATACCAAAAAAGGGGGAGGGGGGGGGGAGCAGAACCTTTTTCTCTACTCTTTTTTTCGAGAAGTTTCTCCTCAATTTTTGGCACTCTACTATTCAATTGAAATAATGCCTAATTACCTCATTTTCAAGAGTACATTGTTTTTGATTGTTTAAATGAAATAAAAACTACACATTTTGCACCCAACTACTCCAGTTCAGCTATCCAGAACTACTCAAGACTTGTGTAGTGGTAACCAGGTTGTCTGGGGGAGTGTGGAAAAAAAAGGGGGAAAGGCACGGCATAAGCTAGTACCTATTTGTTTGAGCTTACTATGTACCTAAATTCTTGCAGACGTATTATGTGTACCGGTCCCCGGGATCTTGTTTCTTTTTTCTCTCAGTCCTAGGTTAATGGAATCGGCAAACAAGTAATTTTTCTGCAAAGTTTTTTTGTCAGGTCTGTAACGTCTTGAAGATGTTTTAATACATTTTTTTTTTAAAAGCCTTTAAAGTTTGTAAAAGAGCATTTTCTCTCCCAACCCAACGTTTGAAAGCTTCAAAAAAAAATGTTTTTCAGCTGATCAACAGAACTGTCTTTCAGTTTCTACACTGCATAATGTTTTGCAAGTTAAACCAATTCCTAAACTAAACATTTTGGGAACTTCGTTCTATGCCAACCTTAAAACCTTTGGATAACATACTTTTTTTTTTTTTAATGTACGTCGTCAGCTGAATGGCTTCCGGTCCCCCATCAATCTTGAAGCAGAGAAAAATACTACTATTCTCGAGTTATTCAAACAGTATGTCCCGATCCCAGAGGACCCAAGTCCATAGGAACTAGTCCCTATTAATTCAAACTGTAAATGTCCCTATTGTGTCCTCCCCCGCCGACGCACAACGCACCACGCCGCACACACACGCCACACCAAACTACGCCCACACACACACACCACACACACACCACACACCCCGCCACCAGGACAAATTCCCATTCAAATTTTAACACTGGCGGGCTTTTTGTCCAAAATCAAATTTCTGCAAAGAGGCCAGGGAAATTTTATCTTGGATTTTTTCCTTGTTTTAGACAGTTTTGTCCTTTTGCTTTTCCGTCCCTAGGTCTTCATTTAAACTGAATTTTAAACTCCACTCGGCCTGGCCATTTATTCCCGTTGTTTTCTGTGGGGACTGGGCTTTTTGACTAGGTTTGTAAATAATCACCAAAACCAAGTTATGACGAGTGTAGGCATCAATATTTCAGAATGAGGTTAGCAACCCATGCACTTAAACCGATCCGTGAAAACATATCAGATTCCTTCCTTCGTCGTTTGTCTCCCTATTTGACGAAACCAGCTTAACACATAGAATAAAAAGAAAATTTCACATTCCGATTCTTTGGCCCCCCTCTACCAACCAAGTCTGCATGATTGGTTGAATTTCAAGAGAGGCAAGGTCCAAAGGCAACTGAAATAGGTTTTGAACTTCGCACGCGGAAAAGCTGGTTACACGCCAGAAATCAAACCGTGAAAAACTTCCTATGAGCCCGGAATCGTGCCCTATTCGTCCCTAACGTTTTGTATGAGCCGATCCCGCTCATTTCGCACCCCGAGTGATTTAAGTTTAAAACGTTCTTTCTGGCATCCAGACTAACTGACCCCTAAGCAAATGAATTAATTGCTTGCATTGATTGGATTTGGATTTGGGGAAAAAAAAGGAAATGTAAAGAAAATTGTAGTGATTTGTGGTCAGGTACAATCTTAAAAAGCGTTTAACGAGTCATCATCTTAATACTAACTAGTGGCGATTGTGTTTCCTCTGTTGGTTTAGGAGATACAAGGCCCCAGAGGCAGCCTATCGCCAGTTTAGCCTTCAGCACTCCTCCCACTCCTCTCCTCCCTTCCACCATAAACAACCCCTAACTTTCAGAACTCCTGCCAGTTTTCTGTAACCGGGGAGTTTTCCAAAAGAGGTAAAGCACATTAGCTGCTAACACTGGGAACTTCCCCTTACAGACCTTCCACACACACAAAAATCCGGTCCCAAAATGAGGTCTTTGTAATAGAGGGTTCCCTTTATGAGGGAGGTAATTTTTTGATACTTACAAAGAAGGGTCGATTGTCCCCTCGGATAAGTAGGATCTTAATGTGGGAGGGGGGTCTTAATAAATGGAGGTCTTATAATAGAGGGGTCTTATAGGGAGGTAATTTTAATACTTTACCAAGAAGGCCATGTCTTAGAGAAAGTAGTTCTTATGTGGGAGGGAGTCCCCCCCTTAGTATGGGGATTATCTTATAAGGGAGGCCAAATTTTTATACCTTAAGAAAGGGCAAAATGCCTCAGAGAAAGTAGGGTCTTATGTACTACTATTCCAATTGAAAATATGCTCTTTACTAATTTTCCAGTGGAACATTGTTTGATGGTTTTAAGTGAAAAAAAAACTACACATTTGCACCAAAACTACTCATTTCAGCTGTACCAGAACTACTTCAAGAAACTTGTGTAGTGGTAAACAGGTCTGCTGTAGTTTCTAATCCTTATCCCGTTAAGGGGCCTGTCTGTTTCGCCGACTGTAACAAAAATTGAACATTTGAAAATTCCTCATACAATTATTCCGGCCGGCAACTAACCTATTCCGTTATTGGCCCCTGCAACTAAGGGTATTAATGCCTTGACGCAAGAGTTCATCCCTGTCGGTCCAGTATCCAAAAATGGGCATTCCACTCTTGGCATAAGGCAGCCATTAAGTGACCTCAAAAAGGGGCCATTGCCGAGAGTTAATTCCCTTGTTTGGGTCCGTTAGCTCAACCATCTTCCCCCCGCCACCAACAAGGGCATTCAGTTTTTGCCAAAAGGTATTCTTTTGGCCCAGTGCCATAGGAAACCCCCAAGTTTTTTTTTAAGATCACGGTTTTTTTCCTGGTTTTCAGAATCCCTTAGAAATGAAATAGAGGTTTGAACTGACTACACTCTTGGTTATGGGCTCCTTTGTCCTCTTAAACCTTTCACTGCAATGTCCCGCATGTTTGCATCACAATGATTCTAAACACCCACACCATTAAAAACTTCTTGAAACCAGGTCTATTATTCAATTATATTGTGTTCCGAGTGTTTTGGTAGCAAGGAACTTGAACCTTTTATTCTAAATGTGTACAGAAAAATTCCCCCATAATATTGGCAAGACAAAATCCTTACTGTTAGCCAAGTAAGTTAATGACATTTTTGGGGGGGAGGGGGGGGGGGGAGGGCTCAAAAGATGGCTGGCGGTTGAAGGTTTTAAGTCAGAAAGGAAGGTTATAAAAGCTGCCACTCTTTCAGCCGTTCAAAGAGCTCTCTGTGTCCCTTGTATAAATAGTTCCCCCACCTTCCTGTTCCTGTTGCTTGTAACTTCCTCAATTTTTGCCCACTTCTCTTTTGACTCTGTACTTTTTCCCTTTCCTTTTGCTTGCTGTCATCTTACTATCTTTCTGCCGTACCCGTCCACTCTCCTCGCTTTTTTTCAGAAACAACTTTTTTCGAACGATTTCTCCATCCGAATCGGACCTGTGGGCCTAATTTTATTTCTTACTAGTAGGTGCATAGTGCTGCATGACGCATCTGCGTCATCTTGACAGTCTGGCGATTCGAAGAAGTTATAAATGTGACTAGTAATATAGTAAGAACTACCTACAAATTCCTGAAATTTGTGTACATTTTTTTGGAGGGGTTGGTGCGCCCTTATTTTAAACCGGTGCGCCTTAGTGTCCCGTAAAAAATATACTTTAAATGTTTTTTTTGCCATGGGCCAATTTATGCCTATACAGTGGCACCTCCCCTTTGATGACCGTTCAGAAATCAATCAAAATGTTGGGTCTTTATATCACAAACTACTCGTTTCAGCCTGTCCCCAGGACACTACTCAGACTTTGTAGGTGGTAAACAGGTTCCATCTTTTTAAGTTCTATCCTTATCCCGTTGAAGGGGCTGTTTTTTTTCTGTTCGCCGCCTGTAACAAAAATTGAACATTTGAAAATTCCTCTACAAAATTTTCCTGCCGGCAACTACCTTCGTTATGGGCCACTGCAAACTAGGGTTATTAATGCCCTTGTGGCAGAGTGTTTAGTCCCGTGTTGATCAGTAAATCCAAATGGGCCCATTCACATCTTGCAATAAGGCAGCCATTAAGTGACCTCAAAAAGGGCTATTGGCGAGAGTTTTACCCTTTTTGGGTCGGTACTCACCATCTTTCCCCCACCCCCAAGGGCAATTCAGTCTTGCAAAAGGTGTGTCTTTGCAGTGGCCAATAGGACCCCTCACCAGTTTAAAGATCAAGTTTTCCTGGGTTTTTTGGAAGTCTTTTTAGGAAAATTGAAATCGAGTTTGACTGAAACTACAGTCCTGAGCGATCGAAGAAGGTATAACGTGACTATATTTTAGTTAAGGAACTACTAACAAAATCTGAATTTTTGTGTAACTTTGGGGAGGGGTGGGTGTGGGGTTTGTTGCGCCTTCTTTAAAATCATCAGGTGCCGCCTTATAGTCCGTAAACTATACGTTAAAATGTTTTTTTGCAGTGGGCAATTTGCTGTACCAAAAAAAAAAGTGGAACCTCCTATATGACCTTTTCAAATCATCAAAATTGAGTTCTTATAAGGGAGGTTAATTTTTATACCGTACAAAGAAGGGCAATGTCTCGGTCCCTTATGTGGGGGAGTCCCCTTATATGGGAGGTCTTATAAGGGAGGTTCCACTGTAGTAAGATTACTAATGCTTAACAAAAAGTTCTGAATATTTTGTGTACATTTTTTTGGGTGTTGGCGCCGTATTTATTATCAGGTGCGGCTTATGTCCCTGGTGGAAATACGGTAAATGCAGGGTGCTTTTCAGGCAGTTTTTGATGCTGGTTCAGGCAGTGGTAATGCCTGAAGATAATGGCTCTTTCCTCATGCTCTTTTTCTCTCTTAATTTGAACCATTAGAGCAAGTTTTATGATGGAAAGTTCAGGCAAAGCTTCGATACCCGAATGCAAACCCTATAAATGTTTTTTTTTTGCCCATGGGCCAATTATGCTATACAAAAATTGATTGATACGATATCTATTTCGCCTCAAACGTTTGTTTTTTTCACGCTGTTTCCTATGTTGTGGTGTATTTGTTTGTTTTCAGTACCTGCCCGAGTTAATAATGGAAAGTTTTTTTCAGGCAAAAGCTTCGATACCCGCATGCCCCCTTAAGATGTTTTTTCCATTGGACCCAATTATGCCATACAAATTTGACGAGACGATTATCTGTTCCGCCTCAACGTTTGTTCACCTTGTTTTCCCTATGGTTTGTTTGTGTATGTTTTTGTGGTGTCAGTACCTGCGAGTTTATTGATGGAAATTATTTTCAGGGCAAAACTTTGATACCCGCCATGCACCCTTAAATGTTTTTTTTGCCATGGACACAATTATGCCTATACAAAATGTTGATGAGGACGATATTTCTTCAGCCTCAAACGTGTGTTCACCTGTTCCTATGTTTTTGTTGTGTGTGTGTGTGGGGGGTGTTTCCAGTACCTTGCGGTCCATAATGGAAAGTTCAGCCAAAGCCTTTTATACCCGCATGCACCCATATAAATGTTTTTTTGCCATGGACAATTTAATGAATTATGCTATACTAAACATTTGACGAGAACCATATCTATTTCAGCCTCACGTTGTTTCACCTGTTCCATGTGTTTGGTGTGTGGTTTAGTAACCTTGCGGAGACCCACCTTCGCACCCTCACAGGTGAAGCGCCCGTACATGTGCGTTGGTTGGTGGGGTCCAGCTCCAGCTTCCGCCGAAAGCCATCACCTGCGACGTCCCACCGAGCTGATTGCACACAGGTAATTTTCTGTCCCACCCCCTCTCCCCCCCACCCACCCCCACCCCCCCACCCCTCATCGATGCTCCGCTTCCATTCGGGAGTAAATGCCCTGACCTTAAACCTTTTCAACTGCAAGTCCGCATTTATCAACAACGTGATTTTAACACCTCTGTCACTAAAAGGCATCAAATTGGGGTCTATTATCCAAAGACCCTATTGTTTTTAGTCCCTTGGAAGTACGGGTAGACCTATTTTAAATATATACATTCACAGAAGAATCCCCCAGTACTGCAGAATGGATTTTGTTCTCTACCCATGTAATTTGATGGATCTTTTGTTTTGTTTCACTGCTTTGTGAGGAGGTAGGCCCTAAGTATCCCATCCTTTCTCTTTCATTAGTTAGGCAGTGGCTGGAAAAAATCACTGTAAAGTGCATTGTCTGATTCCACCCCCCACCCCCATCTCCCCCACCCCCACCCCCGTCCATCCTTTTTGGCTTCCTTTCAGGGTGCCTGGCCACTTGGATATCCAGATTCCAGTTCAAAATTAACCTGTGACGTAAATGAAGCGTTTGGCGCGAAATGAGCGCGTTGTTGCCATTGCCAGACGTTCCTGTCCTTTGAAAATGACTGGTTTTTTAGTGAATAAAATGCATGTTTTTTGTTGCTTTCTTGTTTTTTTTCAGCTTAGATTTATTCCATTTTTGTTTCTTTGCCGCAATTTGTTGCTTCCCTACGCCATTTATTTTGCCGGACGTCCGCATAAGCAAAACGCGTTTTCAAAAAAACCTAGCCGCGACCCTGGTCAAAATACACCACTGTGCATGTTGCTACTCGCGTTTAACTGTTTTAGAGGCGCAATCCATTATTACCCGTTACCAGATAGGACATTTGCAGATTTTAAAAGGGGCTCTTATTAATGCGTCGGTAGTTTGGTCCCGTGGTTTTTTCTTGTCCAGAATTTTTGTTTTTAATGTGTCCTGATAGTATTAGAAGGCATTGCGACCTGGTTACTCTACTCTTTTCGGTATAAGGTCCCTCCTCATGTTGGATCTCTCTACTCTTCAAATTGATGACTAATGCTAAATGTCCTACTCCTTGTTCAGTGACATTGTTTGATCGGGCATGGTAATTATTCGCGGATTTTTCCGGCCAAAAAAAATTGAATTGTTACTAAATACTTCGTTTTTGTTACTAAATACTTCCATTGGGGGCTTTTTCAGAGTTTTTTTGTTCCTCTGACATTCCCATCCTGTTGATGGGTTTTAATGATAAAACTACACATTTTTGCACCAAAGCTACTCAGTTCAGCTGTCCAGAAAACTATTCAAGACGTGTGTTGTAGGGGGTAAACCAGGTCTGGTTTGTTTTCGAGAAGTAGTTTTTTATGGTCCAAATTTGTCTGAAAAGAACGTAAAATACAGTATTTTTGGTCCTTTTTTAATCTTGGAATAGACAGACAGAGAGAGAGAGAGGAGATTGGAATGATGGGTTTTGGTTTAGACAAGTCAGAAATATATGTTCTCCACACACCATTTTTCTCAGATCGAGTTTTTAAAGACCCACCGGTCCCATTGAGTGAATATCACGGGTTTTTCCCTCGCTCCGCTGGTTAAGAAATCTTATCTTGACCAAGTGGTGGCTCCCCATAACAAAAATTTTTCCTCATGCACGACAACGAGACCATCACTTTAAAGAGCAGCCTCCGATCGTAAATATGAGGAAAGTCCCTGTTGTGGGCCCACCGCCCATAAAAAACAAGGGACCCGTAAATCTAGCCCCGGGTTCAGTGGGTCCTTTAAAAGGTCCTCTTTTTCATTTTAAATAACATTCATTGATTTGTCTCCCTGTTTTTCTTCTGGCAGTGAAGGTTGTTTAGTACAGTTTTTTTCTTTTGAAAGAACCAAATCCTTAACTGTGTCAAACGTGAAATAAATTTATGGCCTTTTCCTGGTTAATTATATTTTTAATTGACAGCGTGAGGTCCCTAATGTTTTGCTGAAATGTGATTTTACATATAAGGATAATTTTTCTTTTTTAAAAATAACATACGTTTTATTCTTAACCCTTCGCCCCAGCCATTTTTCAGCCAAAAAATACCATTTAAACTTTAACGGGGGTAACAGAAAATAAAATATCTGCATATTGCAAATCTCCTCTGTGATTATTTATAACAATTAGGCCTAACTCTTACCTCTTCAAAAATTAAAACAATAGGGTATTTTGGATAACAAGGTCCTGATTTGATGCTTTTTAGTGACGTGGGGTATTAAACCATTGTGGTGCATAAATTGGCGGGTGAAGGTTAATGTATTTGTTGCTGAAAAATGCCTGGCGGTAAAAGGGTTTAAGCTTTACAAGTGGAATGAAAACCTCATTCTGACCCTTTTCCCTTGGACTACATCTGCAATGATCGTATAATCATTAACCCTTCACTGGCCAGAGTAAAACCGTTTTTATTGATTTTTCTTATTATAAAATTTAAATAAAAAAGAAGGAAAGAAAAAAAAAAAAAAACACAGTTAGACTCAATCTGAAAAATGGGTCCCCCCCTAGAAGAGAAGATCTTTTCCCTGACTTGTCTAAATCAAAAACCCATCAATCATTCCAGGGCTATGGGACTCATCGTTGAACATCATAACACCCTGGTATTAACACGGGGCCTGAACAATGAAGGGGTTTAAACTGATTAACCATGTAATTTCTTTAATTAAAAGTAACAGTATTTTTTGCAGACTATAAGGGCGATACCTTTTTTTTTTTCAAGAGAAGACCCTGCGCCTTAATATTGTAATAATGTGACTACTAATATTGTAAAGATACATAATAACAAATATGATTTTTTGTGTAAAATTTTGGGGTTGTGGCCGGTGTGCTTTTATACATGGTAGTCCTGAAAAAAATATGGCAGATGTTACTGTATTGGCTACTGCTGCAACCTAGGTTATTAACGCCCTTCGAGACGGCAAGAGTTACCCCTTGTTTGATTCAGTATCCAAAAGGGCATTCACTCTTGCAAAAGGCAGCCATTAAGTGGCCTCAAAAAAAGGGTTTATTGGGTGAGAGTTATTCCTTGTTTGGTCAGTAACTCAACCATTCTTTCCCCCCACCCACCAAAGGGCATTTCACTGTTGCAAAAGGTGTTTTCTTTTGCGCGGCCAATGCCAACCGCCACGCTGGCCTATCAAGCGACTAAGAGGAAAGTGTCCCGTCATTAACGGGATTTGTAGTTTTGGTCCTGCAATATATTATTAGCTGCAGAACAGTCCCCTCCACTGAACGCCACCAAAGGGTGGAACTCAGCGCAGTGCAGTGGTCTCCTCGGATTGGTTTTCCTCCCCTGGCGGCCCTAACCAGATTCGCTCCCCCCTTGGACTGCTGGTTTCGGTTTCATTTCCTACGTCCTGACAAACAGGGTGTGGCTGCGAAACCTGGGGACCTTGGGAAACGAACCAGCGTGGAAGATAGACAGCCTTGTTACAGACTAAGAAGATATGACAGCAAACAAAACACAAACAAAAACTTGACGCCACAGCTCCCACCACCTGTTGGTGGGTTAGAGTTAGCCGCCTCTGTACACTTTTAGAAGATAGGACGCAAACCAAAACAAAAACAAAAACTTTACGCCCACAGCTCACCACTGTTGGTTGTTAGATATGCCGCCTCTGGGGATAACAGCTTAGAAGATTAGGACAGCAAGCAAAACAAAAACAAACTTACGCCACAGCTCACCACTGTTTGGGTTAGAGTTTGGCCGCCTCTGTACAGCTTATAGTCTAGGACGCAAAACAAACAAAAAACAAATTACTTCACAGCTCACCAACTGTTGGTGTTAGAGTTTAGCCCGCCTCTGTACCGCTAGAAGATAGCAGCAAAACAAAAACAAAAAAACAAAACTTACGCCCAAAGCTCCCCACTGTTGTGTTTTTAGAGTTTAGCCCGCCACTGTATCAGCTTTTAGAAGATAGTACAGCACAAAAACAAAAAACAAAACTAACGCCCACAGCTCACAATGTTTGGTTGTTTACAGAGTTAGCATTATAGAATTGGACCCTTAGCCCTTTTTCACCCGCAATTTGTTTTCGCATTTATGCACCAACAGTGGTTTTTAACACATGTGGGTGTCCTAAAACGCATCAAATCATGGCCTTGTTTGTTTTTTTGAAAGGACCCTTGGGTATTTTTTTTTAAATTTAGGAACGTAAGGAGAGGCCTAGTGTTTATAACAGTCCCCACAGAGGAATTCGTAATATTGCGATCTTTTTTTTTTCTTTCTCCCAGTTATGGTATTTTGTGTCTGAAAAATGGTTTGGCAGCCGAAGGTTTTATTAAAAGACTAGTCCGATGTTTTGTTTTGGTTTCTGTGGCCATTATTATAGCACCCTGTTACTCTAACTCTAGTTTTTCGAGTACAGTATTTCCCTACTCAATTTGGACCCTCTACTACTCTCAAAATTGAATAGCTCTAATTACTAACTTTCGGTGAAAACATATTGATGGGTTTTAATGAAGAGTAACACCTACTCAATTTCCATCACCAAAACTTCTCATTTTCTACATCCCAGACTAAACTCAAGGACTTGTGTATGGGGTAAAACAGTCTGTTAGAAAATCTGTAAGATCTCCTGCCAAGTGTGGTGTTTGTCAGTGAAGAGGACTGCATGATGGTCCTGCTTTCAGGATGTCCCTGAATGGCCAGGAATTTTTTTGTATTGTCCTGAGCCACCATCGCCGGCTTTAATTAGAATTTGAGAAGCAACTGACATTTCTTATTTATATAAGGTATTGTCGTTTCTCGCATGTGTAGAATAATAAAGAAATGATTAACAGATAAATATTTTACATGCCTTTTACCAGGGAACTTTGTATTTTTAGGAATTGTTTTAAGTCAAGTTGTTAACCCTTCCACTGCCACAGGAAAACTGAGAAAATTAATTGGTTTTTTCTTTATTATAAAGTTTAAAACCAAATTCAGTTAGAGATCTCATCTGAGAAAAGTTCCCGAGATATAAATATCTTTCCTGGCTTATTCTAAATCCAAAACACATCATTCCCTGAACTATGAAATCAAACGTTTATGACATCATCAATGACATCGTAGGCAGGCATGGAATGGTTAACCTGGGCGACCCCTTGACCTCTGCCTTGCAGATTTTTGAAATTTCCCAGGAGCATCCATGGTAACCTGTTGCAGACCTGTTTTACTCGACTCTTTTCGAGTAATATTCTACTGAATTTGGGACCTCTTATACTATTCACAATTTGAAATAATGATTTCTACCTACTCATTTTCAGTGAAGATTGTTTGATAGGTGAATGAAGTAAATTTTACACATTTTTGCACAAACTACTCATTTTTCAGCTACCAAGACTACTCCAGACCTTGGTAGGGGGTAAACGAGTCTGTTAAATTAAGTCAATTTTGTTAACTGGGGGACCCCATGACCCTGCCTTGCAGGAAACTTTTTTAAATTTCGCAGGAGCCACCATGTTTAGCTGTTGTGATTATCCAGTTTTTTGGGGGGGGGGGGGGGGGGGGGGGGGGGGGGGGGGGGGGGGGGGGGGGGGGGTGGGAGGGGGGGGGGGGGGGGGGGGGGGGGGGGGGGGGGGTGGGGGGGTGGGGGGGGGTGGGGGGGGGGGGGGGGGGTGGGGGGGGGGGGGTGGCGGGGTGGGGGGGGGGGGTGGGGGGGGGGGGGGGGGGGGGGGGGGGGTGGGGGGGGGGGGGGGGGGGGGGGGGGCGGGAA
>JAGGCT020001639.1:0-25000 GCA_017654935.2 Phymorhynchus buccinoides
AGATTCCCAGCGTCTGAAGCTTCTGCGTGAAGTGGCGGGTACCAAGGTGTATGATGAGAGTCGTGAGGAGAGCAAGGGCATCTTGAGAGAAACAGGCATGTGGCACTTCGCTTTGATCTTTTTGTCTTGTTTTTAGTTTAGCCTGACACTCCACGGATGAAGGGTTAATGTGATCCTTTGTGCATGTTTCTGTCTTTGAGGGGTTAATGTGATCCTTTATGCATGTTTCTGTCTTTGAGGGGTTAATGTGATCCTTTATGCATGTTTGTTTGTCTTTGAGGGGTTAATGTGATCCTTTATGCATGTTTGTTTGTCTTTGAGGGGTTAATGTGACCCTTCATGCATGTTTGTTTCTGTCTTTGAAGGGTTAATGTGATCCTTTGTGCATGTTTGTTTCTGTCTTTGAAGGGTTAATGTGACCCTTTATGCATGTTTGTTTCTGTCTTTGAGGGGTTAATGTGATCCTTTGTGCATGTTTGTTTCTGTCTTTGAGGGGTTAATGTGACCCTTTATGCATGTTTGTTTCTGTCTTTGAGGGGTTAATGTGATCCTTTGTGCATGTTTGTTCAGTCTTTGAAGGGTTAATGTGATCCTTTATGCATGTTTGTTTCTGTCTTTGAAGGGTTAATGTGATCCTTTATGCATGTTTGTTTCTTTCTGTCTTTGAAGGGTTAATGTGATCCCTTATACATGTTTGTTTCTGTCTTTGAAGGGTTAATGTGATCCTTTATGCATGTTTGTTTCTGTCTTTGAAGGGTTAATGTGATCCTTTATGCATGTTTGTTTCTGTCTTTGAAGGGTTAATGTGATCCTTTATGCATGTTTGTTTCTGTCTTTGAAGGGTTAATGTGATCCTTTATGCATGTTTGTTTGTCTTTGAAGGGTTAATGTGATCCTTTATGCATGTTTGTTTGTCTTTGAAGGGTTAATGTGATCCTTTATGCATGTTTGTTTCTGTCTTCGAAGGGTTAATGTGATCCTTTAAATGCATGTTTGTTTCTGTCTTTGAAGGGTTAATGTGATCCTTTAAATGCATGTTTGTTTCTGTCTTTGAGGGGTTAACTCGGGACGAATGAGCCGGATCCGGCTCATGGCTCGCACAACCGTTTAGGACGAATGGCCCGGCTCCGGCTCATAAGAGTTTTCAAGAGGTTTTGATTTCTGGCGTGTAACCATCTTTCCGGTGCGAAGTCATAACCTATTTTCAGTTTGCTTTGACCTTGCCTCTCTTGAAATCAACCAATCATTGCAGACTTTACATTCAGCTTTGGTTGTAGAGGGGGGTCAAAGATCGGAATGTGAAATTTTCCTTCTTTCTATGTGTTAGCTGTTTTCGTCAATAGGAGACAAACGACGAAGGTATGGAATCTAATATTTTACGATCGTTGAGTGCATGGTGTTGCTAATCTTTTCTGAAAATATTGATGCCTAACTCTTCATAACTTGGTTTTGGTGATTATTTTACGAACCTAGTCGAATGCCCAGTCCCCACAGAACAAGGGGAAATAATTCGGCCAGTCCCGAGTGAGTTAATGCGATCCTTTGTGCATGTTTGTTTCTGTCACCGCCAATGTCGCATTTATGCACCACAGTGGTTTAACCTATGTCACTAAAAGGCATGAAATCAGGGCCTGTTATCTGAAGACCCTATTTTCTTAATTTTGGGAGGTAAGGATAGGCCTAATGTTATACATGTCACAGAGAAATTCACAATATTGCAGATTTTGTTTTTCTCTACCCAGGTTAAGTTTAATGGTAAATTTTGGCTAAGAAATGGCTGGCGGCGAAAGGGTTAATGTGACCCTTTATGCATGTTTGTTTCTGTCTTTGAAGGGTTAATGTGATCCTTTATGCATGTTTGTTTCTGTCTTTGAAGGGTTAATGTGATCCTTTATGCAAGGGGTTAATGTGACCCTTTATGCATGTTTGTTTCTGTCTTTGAAGGGTTAATGTGACCCTTTATGCATGTTTGTCTTCTTTGAAGGGTTAATGTGACCCTTTATGCATGTTTGTTTCTGTCTTTGAGGGTTAATGTGATCCTTTATGCATGTTTGTTTCTGTCTTTGAAGGGTTAATGTGACCCTTTATGCATGTTTGTTTCTGTCTTTGAAGGGTTAATGTGACCCTTTATGCATGTTTGTTTCTGTCTTTGAAGGGTTAATGTGACCCTTTATGCATGTTTGTTTCTGTCTTTGAAGGGTTAATGTGATCCTTTATGCATGTTTGTTTCTGTCTTTGAAGGGTTAATGTGATCCTTTATGCATGTTTGTTTCTGTCTTTGAAGGGTTAATGTGATCCTTTATGCATGTTTGTTTCTGTCTTTGAAGGGTTAATGTGATCCTTTATGCATGTTTGTTTCTGTCTTTGAAGGGTTAATGTGATCCTTTATGCATGTTTGTTTCTGTCTTTGAAGGGTTAATGTGATCCTTTATGCATGTTTGTTTCCTTTAATGCATGTTTGTTTCTGTCTTTGAAGGGTTAATGTGACCCTTTATGCATGTTTGTTTCTGTCTTTGAAGGGTTAATGTGATCCTTTATGCATGTTTGTTTCTGTCTTTGAAGGGTTAATGTGACCCTTTATGCATGTTTGTTTCTGTCTTTGAAGGGTTAATGTGACCCTTTATGCATGTTTGTTTCTGTTTTTGTTTCTCTGGGCCGCATCTTGTGAAGTCTAACAATAACCACACTGGTCAAATTTCATACTTTATTTGGATTTGGTTTCTTGTTGTTTTCTTTTTAACCCCTTGACTGTCATGTAACGTATCACATACTGACTTGATGACAGTACTGATGACGTCATCAGATGAAGAGGAATAGATCTGATCTGATATGCTGGCTTTTGCTCTAACACAGTCAAGAGATTTATATCCCAGACCATTTTGCCAGATTGGCTCTATCAGTTGTCTTTTTCATGGCATGATTTATACAATTAATTGTTCTTTAATTTTCTCTGGCAGTCAAGGGGTTAATAACCACATTCCATGAATGAAGGGCGATCATGCTTTAAAAAAAAAATGTTTTGTTGTCTCTCTGGGGATGAATTTTCTGTAGTTTAAAACCAAATAATGAATTACTGGGGGAAAAATATCAAAATCTTTTGAAGGTGAGGGATTTTACTCAGAATTTTACGGACACTCTTCTTTCCTTAAACAAGGCATATGATTATAAATTTATTGGCTATTAAAGAAAATAATTCTTTAAGTTTAACTGTGCTGTATAATGTTGTTTTCAGAGGGAAAACGTGAAAAAATCAACGACTTGTTACGGTACATCGAGGAACGCCTGAGCACCCTGGAATCGGAAAAGGAGGAGCTGAAAGAGTATCAGAAGTGGGACAAAATGCGCAGGTAAATTTTGCTTTTATTAGGCTAACACTAATAATATCAGTGTTACTAATTCTATCTTCAATATCAGGGGGGTCAGAATCAGTGTACCCTTTAGCTTCCAACCATTCCAAATTTTCCGGAATTTTTCCATTTTCCAGCCGCGATTCCACATTACTAATTATGACAATCAAATTCCCCGATTCAAAGAAAACAGCGAAGTTGTGTCAAGTGACGCCGAAGTTTGTTCCTTTGTGTAGAGAACAATTTCCCATCAACGATGTGTCCCACGAAGAGGATAGTTACACTTTCTGCACTGTGTGCCGACGCAACTTAAACATTTCTTACTGGGATCTAAAATAACTGTTCACGAGAAGCTTGTACCGTGAAACTGAAAGCAGACGTTTTCAGTTGTAAAAACGATCGCGATGACGTAGTCATGATACTGTGCTTCGATGCTAAGACGTCACAATCAGTGGAGAGGTAAGCATGCCGTTTTGTTCAGCTTATGTAAAACAATGTTTCCTTGTTAGGAGATGAAGACTATTTCTTTATACAGTGGAACCTCCTTTATAAGACCTTCATTTTGGATGATTTTTGAAGGTCTTATAAGGGAGGTAATTTTAATACTTAACAATGAAGGGCAATGTCTCAGAGAAGTAGGTCTTATGTGGGAGTGAGTCTTATAATGGTAGGTATTATAAGGGAGGTTCCACTGTAATAATTAAAAAAATGCTTCAGCTTCAGGGGGCTGCGCCCCCTCACCACCGCTCTCTTGGGAGGGGGATTCCCCCTCCCTAACTCACCGCCCATATTTCCAGATTTTGATTCTGGAAAGTTGGCAGCTATGCTTTTATATTTTTAGGAGGTCGCCTGCATATTTTTACACTATTTTTTAAAAACTGGGCATCAGGTGAAAAAGCTGTACGCTTAGTGACGCACTAGTCAGAAATCCGGTGTGTCCTATGGCAGTTTTGAGCTTCAGAGACGCACACTTGTGTGTTAGAAGTAACTTTAAAGTTAGTGTCTTTTATAAGTGCTAGAGATTTATTGATGCAGATGTGACTGTTGTTGAAGATTATTTTGATTAGCTGTTAATGATCGAAAGCCGGGCTGTTTTATGGTAGTATGGGCTTGATGTTGAGGCATTTGCGTGATGTAGTCATTTGACAATGGGGTTTAGTTGTTGGTGTTGTTTTGTTTTACAGAAATAGACTGACAATGTTTTTGTTGTACATTAGTCGTATTTCTAAAGTAATCAACCATTGAAGCTTGGATGCCATCTGTGATTTGTTTAACTTCTAACAAGTTAGCACACATGGGGATTTGCCTGATCAAATAAGATGATGCAAAATGTCTACATTTAGGAGGGGGGGGGAAGGAAAAACTTTCATGCTGTGTGGGTATTAAGCTTTGGCATGCTTAACTTTTGTATTTGTCCTCAGAATGTGTCCTCAGTTTCAGAATGTACATGTATTCTGCAGGAAATAAAGAAAGCTTGAAATATTGGAAAC
The DNA here is from genome assembly GCA_017654935.2 of Phymorhynchus buccinoides. Lineage (NCBI taxonomy): Eukaryota > Metazoa > Mollusca > Gastropoda > Neogastropoda > Raphitomidae > Phymorhynchus > Phymorhynchus buccinoides. Next base: position 4,838 of record JAGGCT020001639.1, read on the forward strand.
TGTTTATTATGGGTCAGCCTGAAGTAAATCAATGCATTTCAGATCGTTGGAGTACACCATCCATGACCATGAACTGAAAGACACACGCAGAAAACTGGATGAGGTGTGTAAATTAATATTCGGTTTTCGTTTGTTTCTATATATTTTTATTTTCTATGCTAATTTTTGTTCTTTTTAAAAAAAATGTGCTATGTCCATTGCAGTTTGTTCTTTAAAATTGTTGCTGACATAGGCTTAAGTTCAATTCCATTTTTGTTGTATTACTCAAGCATCTGCTGCTGAAATAGCATGGAAATGACAACATGATAGAGGTTTTGTGGGACACAAATGGTTAAAACATTGACGACACCATTATGTGTATGTTTGTGTGCAAGAACGCGTTCATTCGCGTGCGAGCACGTACGTGAGTGTGTGTCTGTTGTGCTACTCTACACTACTACAGGTGCGTCAACAATGCGGTGAAAAGTCATTCCGGTTCCCAGCGTACAATGCGCATCAATTTCTTTTAATTCTGTTTCAAGATGGCGTCAAAGCGACCGCGTGATGAGAGTTCTAGGTCAAATGATCCAAACTCTGAAAGAAAGACGCCAAAGAAAAGGCAAATACATGGTTTTAAAAATGTTTTTAAAGGTCTCCCATTGCACTATTGCTTGCATGTAATTGTGTAATTACAAATAGTTTTCCAGATTTTGCAAAGAAAAAGAAGCGTTGGATTACAGTGGTTTTTTTCAAAATTACTGTTTTCTCTTTCAGAGATTACAAATTTGCGAAATAGGGTAAGTAAACAGGTCTGTAGAGGAAGTCTTAGAATGTCTTAACCCTTTAACCGCCAAAGTCGCATTTCAGCACCACAGTGATTTAACACCTCACTAAAAGGCATCAAAATGGGGTCTGTTATCCAAAGACCCTATTGTCTGAGTTTTGGGAAGTAAGGATGGACCTTATTTTATATATGTCACAGAAGAATCCCCAATACTGCAGATGGATTTTGTTCTCTACCCAGGTAAATTTAATGGAAATGTTTGGCTGAAATATGTCTGGCGGTGAAAGGGTTAACTGTAGTAGTGATGCTCCTTTGTTCCCTTCCAGCTCCAAGAGAAGCGAGACAACAGCGGGGAGCTGGCAAAGCAGTTGAGGGACCAACAGCAGACAGCCAACGATCAAGTCAAGGTAATACACTGATTCACCGATGCCCAGGTCATAGTCGTAATGGTAAGGGGTAGCATTTCTATGGTGAGGAGGGGGGGTGAGCAGACTTGGGAAACCTAGCATACATTTATATAAATACATTTGTATAAATTGTGGAAAAAGCAAACTAAAATACCTTCATAAATCAGTGTTCGCTTCAGCTGCAGGGGGACATTACCCCTGGACCCCGGTTTTTGGGGGGTTTTTCATTTTGTGTAGTTCCACCCATGCTTTTATCATTTTTGCCATTTCATATTTATTTTGTTTATTTATTTGCTGGTTGATTACTGTTCAGGTTCTGAACAAGGAGCTGAAGGAGCTGAAGCAGCAGATGCAGGCCGTGATCGAGGAGCGGGACCTGATGGGCACCGAGAACCACGACCTGACCAAGAAGAAGGCCAAGCTGGAGCTGGACATCAAGGACATCGAGGACGAGATGGAGGGGAACCAGAACATGAAGGTGTGGAAACAATGGTGATAAAGTGTAATTATGTACGTAATGATAATGATAAATCGAGGACGAGATGGAGGGGAACCAGAACATGAAGGTGTGGAAACAATGGTGATAAAGTGGAATTATGTACATAATGATAATGATAAATCATGGAGAACCACGACCTGACCAAGAAAAATGCCAAGCTGGAACTGGACATCGAGGACGAGATGGAGGGATATTGAAACAATAGTGATAAAGTGTAATTATGTACATAATGATAATGATAAATCACCGAGAACCATGACCTGACCAAGAAAAATGCCAAGGTGGAACTGAACATCGAGGACGAGATATGGAAACAATAGTGATAAAGTGTAATTATGTACATAATGATAATGATAAATCACGGAGAGCCGCGACCTGACCAAGAAAAAGGCTTATCTTAGACAATGTTTTCTTGTCAGGGGATGAAGACTGTTTCTTTAGTTTTAAAAAAATGCTTCAGCTTCAGGGGATGCGCCCCCTGAACCCCACTCTCTCGAAAGGGGGGGGTCACCCCCCATATTTCCGGATTTTATTCTGGAAAGTTGGCAGCTATGCAAAAGGAGTAATGATGACACTTTGTGGCTTTCACCTAATGCTATATTTATCTTATTTGGTTTCTTCTGTGTTTGTTTCCAACAGAAAAAGACGGAGGGAGAGCTGCAGAAACTGAACCAGCGTATACAGCAAACGCAGGGCCAGCTGGAGACGGTGGCGCAGAACTACGATCAAAAGAAAGAGCTGGAGGAAGGCTTGGCTGCAGAGTATGTACTAAGTGTACCTCTCTTCTGAATCTAGGGGCATTGAGAATCAGGTTAATTCCTTGAGCAGAACTACGATCAAAAGAAAGAGCAGGAGGAAGGCTTGGCTGCAGAGTATGTACTAAGTGTTTACCTCTCTTCTGCATCTAGGGGCATTGAGAATCTGGTTAATTCCTTGAGACATTCTGGAAAAATGATCTGGGGATATAACTCTCTTGATTGTGTTAGAGCAAAAGCCAGCATATCAGGGTTGTTCCTCTTCATCTGATGACATCATCAGTGATGTCATCAGGTCAGTATGTAATGCGTTGGTGGCAGTCAAGGGGTTCTTTTTCTTCTTCTGCATTCCCAGGCCATATGGCCATAATGGGTAAGGAATGTATGTGTCCGGTGTCCAGTTTTCACTGGTCTCCCCACTGCGTACAGCCGACACATTCCAATTTCGGAGGAGCTCAAAGGAAAAATTATTTGGAAGATTTTTTTTTTTAAAGGCAGGAGAATGAGCCAATAAGTCAAAAAGATAGATGATAGAAAGCAAAGGGAAAAGGCAGAGTCAAAGAGAGTGGCAGAATAGAGTTACAAGCACAGAATTTCCAGAAGGTGGGGGAACAATTTTTACCAAAGATCCCCCGGTATCCCCACGGGGAGTCAAGGGGTTAATACTGTACCTTCAGGGCTCCCAATCGCCCCACAAAACAAGGGTCCCAGGGACTCCTTCACTTACAGTATAGAGGGTCCTAGAGGTGGGATAGAGGGTCCCAGTGGCATTGCAAATGCTAAAAAGATTTTTTTTAGTGCATCCATGGGACCCCCTGCACATTCTTTTAGAGGGTCCTTGAGAATTTTAGTGCTTCATAGACCCCCAAATGGGGGTCCCTGGGAACCCTGACCTTGATTTGTGTTATCAAACGTTTGTGTTTCTGTGCGCTTCACACAGGCTGCAGGCGGCGGAACAGAAGAGGAAGGATCTGTATGCCAAGCAGGGCAGGGGGAGCCACTTTGCCTCGCGAGAAGACCGCGACTCGTGGATCAAGAAAGAGCTCAAGTCTCTCAACAAAGCCATCAAAGACAAAGAGGATCAGGTGATTTGGTAGTTGTTTCTTTTTCCTTGCACTTTGGAAAAACTGACTTTAAAAAAAAATCTCCCAAATAATTTTTCTTTTTGGAGCTCCTCCGAAATTGGAATGTGTCGGCTGTATGCAGCGGGGAGACCAGTGAAAACTGAAAACCGGTCGCACACTTTTCCCGAAAATGTGTGAAAGAATCTGAATACTAGATGAAGTTTTTTCTGTAACAATTGTGAATGCAAGAGGGTTAATATGTTATGCTTTATTACCAGTGGAAGACTAGAAAGCTTTTATATTTCAGATGATAAAATTATCACAACAGGGCTTGAAGAAAAGTGTGGAATGCACTTGAAAGTTTGCCACAAATGATGGGTGTTTGTGTGTGTGTGTTGACTTGAGATTATAAAATGATGTGTTTGTTTTTTATCGTGGTATTGGTGTGATGTTACAGATTCGAATATTACAAGAGGGCAGTGGGCAGGATGAAAGCAAAACAGTTCAGTTGAAAAGCACGATGGAGGTAAGTTATGACCTGGACAAAAATCATACTTTTTTGTACTCCCAGTTCTAACAGAAAGAGTGTGTGAGTGAGTGTGTGTGAGATGTGTACAAGATTCGAATATTACAAGAGGGCAGTGGGCAGGATGAAAGCAAAACAGTTCAGTTGAAAAGCACGATGGAGGTGAGTTCGTATGTGATCAAGATATCGTCAGTGAAATTCAAAAACCTCGTATCTCAATTTTGGTGGCTTTGAGAAAAATAAAAAAACTTTTAAGAATTAACCGCGTTGACCATGATTGATTAACTATGATGAATATGTTGTTCACATTGCGAGTTCAGTCCTGCATTTTGCTAAAATTACTTGAATATTTATTTTTTAGACTTGAAAAGAACGAAGATACGAGGTTTTTGTCCTTAACTAGATCTGAATTTGGGACTTACGAGTTTTTCGTCTATTTTCACAACCTCATTTACCCCAGATAGAAAGTCGTTAGAGATATGAGCTTTTGGTGGAAGGTGGCAGGAAAAATTAGAAAGCTGACTTTGTATCTAACTCAAAATACCCCAAAATTGAGATACAAGGTTTTTTTGAATTTCACCGACGATATGTTCCATGTCATAGTGACTAAACCACTGAACTGATCGCAACGAAACTTGGTACAGTAGTTCCTTGTAGTTGTGGCATGTGATGTCAGGTTCACAGAGCGTAATCGCAGTGAAACAAATGTGTATATTATAAAGATACTGATTATTTCAGTAGTAATGGATGGATTTTAACCATAGTGTACCGGAAAGGTGTCACTTCATAACTGTTTTGAGTAAAATATTAATACAGTTTTTTTTGTTCCATTATAAGGAGAGGTGTTCGGGTAGAGAGAGGGGGGGTTGTGTGAGTGTGTATGTGTATGTGAGTGCGCATGTGTGTCTGTGTGTGTGTGCGTGCGCGCATGTTTGTACAGGTGTATGTTTGTGTAAGTGTGTGTGCGTATCAGTGAGATTTTGTTTGATAAAATGTGTGTATGTCTGTGTGCAAGAACGCGTTCACTCGCGTATGCACATACATGCGTGTGTCTGTTGTGTGTGTGTTTCTGTCTGTGTGCGTGTGTGTATGTCTGAGTGTTTCAATGCTGATTGTAAAGCGCTTTGTGCTCGATAAAAAGCGCTATATAAGTGTCTGTTTATCATTATTATAAATTGCACTATACTGTTTTGATCTTTGCTTTTGTTGTGATTGTTGCCTTGAACTGGGAGTACAGTTTATATGGCTCTGCTACCTCCGAAGTCGGAGTGTGGCTGCCCACGTGGCGGGGTATTCAAAAACACGTAATGTTCTCATCCCTAGCTGGTGCATTTGTACCGTAGTGTTCAAGTGCTTCGGCTGTTGGGATGATCCCTGGAGTCTTTAAGCCAGGGAACAACATATGGCTGTGCCATCTTGTTTTTACATTGATTTTTGAGTTGAGCTTTCCTATTGTTCCGAGGTAAGAATATGTGATGCAGTACGCGAATACCCAGCTAAAGTCGGCCAGCCACAAGAGAGAGAAAGAGAGAAAGAGAAAGAGAGAAAGAGAGAGATATTTGATTGATTGAAAAATTGTTAAAAATAAACTATTAGAGATAGATGAATTCTGTTTTTTGCCTGTTAATCCATTGTCTCTGGCCTTTCTGAAAATATGAATAAGTTAAAAGTGATAATTTACGACATTAGCCTGGTTTTCCTGTGCTGCATCACATATATAAAAAAAGAACAAAGTCATTCACATGGTGTGGGGGGTTTGTGTGTGTGTTGCAGCGGTTAGCAGAAAACCTGGAGAAGCACAAGACCCTGATAGACAAAGCCAGCAAAGAGCTGGAGGAACTGAGGGTGCAGAAAGACGCTCTGCAGAACCAGAGAAAGTAAGCAGACCTATCAACGCTTATGCATTATCTGACCCCCCCTCTGCTAAACCCAGTGGCAACGAAAAAGTTGTTATTTGGTCAAAATGTACTCCCCATTCCCCTTCCTTCCTCATCAGTCACACATAAATTGCATGCATAAAAAAAGTTGGGTGGCGCGCCTCTGGCTGCGACATGCTCTCCAGGTGGGAGCAACCCGAATTTCGCAGAGACGCCTCTGTGACTATAAAGTACCTAATACCTACCTGTCTGGTAGTCAGTCTTTGTGCATTTGATGTGAAAAGAAAGGAATTGAGGATGGAAAAGGAAGATGGAAGAGCGAGTTCTCTCTCTCTCTCTCTCTCTCTCTCTCTCTCTCTCTCTCTCTCTCTCTCTCTCTCTCTCTCTTTTGTACATGTCTCGTGTCATGCCTGTATGATGGTGTGTGCAGCACACACTGTGGCGCACAGAGAGCTCCCTGCAACAGTCGCTGAACGCGGCCAGAGAAGCTAGAAGTGCACATTGGTTGGTTCTGCATTGCTTTGCATAACTGTTACATCGTATTTTGGTGTGTGCAGCACACACTGTGGCGCACAGAGAGCTCCCTGCAACAGTCCCTGAACGCGGCCAGAGAAGCTAGAAGTGCACATTGGTTGGTTCTGCATTGCTTTGCATAACTGTTACATCGTATTTTGGTGTGTGCAGCACACTGTGGCGCACAGAGAGCTCCCTGCAACAGTCCCTGAATGCGGCCAGAGAGGAGTTGCAGAAGAAGGAACATGCACTGAGGTCACTCACCGGCAAGGTCAGTTCCGGGCTGTGGATGCATTACATTGTTCGTTATTCGTGATTATTACTGTGTGCTACACAGTAGAACCCCTTCTAATGGACACACCGTATTCCGGACAATCAGGACAGTCGTATTCAGTCTCTTTATTATCATGGATGCAACCTTGCCTCGGATACCAGGCGGCGCCTGTTTTTCAAAATTTTGACCACCCCCCAAAAAAAATTGATTAAAAAAAAATTGATTCAAAGTTCAAGGGGGAAAAAGTGTTGAATTCTCACTTTACAAGCCTGGAAAAGCTTCAAATTGAGTATGATTTTGCTTTTTCTTCAGCTTCAGGGGGGCAACCCCTGTTCTTTGTACCCTGCCAGGGGCCTGACCTGCCTGTTTTTGGATTTTTTCCAGTTGCATCCATGTATTATTTATTACTTAAGAATCTCCGGTGTAGTGGCCGCCTCTTGATTACAGAGAGTTTGGGCCTGTTAGTTGGCTAGTCGGAGTGCTGAGGTTCGATTGTACTGTATCTGAAGATTGAAGAAAGAGCAGGCCTTGAGATCACTCACCGGCAAGGTCAGTTCTGATGGTTGCCTGTTAAACCTACCTTTCTCTAAAGGCAGGGGCGGATCTGGGAGGGGTTTCCTGAGTTTCCGGAAATCCCCCTTCTGCCCTAAGACGTACCTAATAATTATACAAGGGTGAAAAGTAAGAAAATGACTTGATTTTTGTCTTAATAATCACTTTTTAAAAAAGTTTTCTGGGGAAAGCCCCTTAGGCCCCCAAAAGAGCATTGCCCCTTAACCTGGAACCTATGCAGCTCCCTGGACGCCCGGTGGAAACCCCCCCCCCCCCCTTACGAATCACTTAGTCCGCCCCTGAAAGCAGACCTGTTTTCCTTATATATTTGTCTGTAATTATTACATTTTGAGACCTCCGATTACGGGTGGAAGGATTTCTCGGCCGCCAAATCTCCTTTTTTTAAATTTTTTACTTATTCATCGCGATCGGGAAATTACTGACAGATGCCTAAAATGACTGATTTGAGAGCTTGGGATTACTGACAGTGAAATGTGGGGTAAACAGGTCTGTGAAAGGAATATACACATAGGCAGTTTGGGCAGATCTTCAATGCTACATTGTTTACTCATTTACTGTTTGGTAGTTTAAGCAGAAGAAAGAGCAGGCTCTGGGGTCACTGAGCGGCAGGGTCAGTTCTGGGCTGTGGACATGACTGTTGCAATGTTTGTGACTACTGCTGTCTGGTTTTAAAGGAGAAGAAATAAGTCTACCACACATGTGTGAAACGTATCTGAGGAAGCGTTAGATTGTTTATTCTTAGTGTTTGGTCCTTCATTCTTCTTCGTCGTCGATCACTCAGACAGTTTCCTGTCATATGAGCGCAGGTGCGTCATGCTGCCGTTATGTGCCAGGTCGTCACATCTAGGCTGGCTGTTCGAGCGTTTCATTGTTGACAATCACTCCTTTCGCTGTCTTTAGCAGTGGAAAATCATGTAACAGCTCAGACACTTGTGAGAAACACTATGACTCTCAAGTCTAATTATTGAACTATGTTCAGGGTGAAGGTGTTTCTAAGAAACATTATAGCATGTGTCAATCAAAGAAGTCAAGCTGGGGAAAATATAAGTGACTTTGACAGGTCAAATGGACCGTGTGACCGGAATTAGGGGGAGAGCTTGCCTACTTCCGGGAAAGGAGAGTTGCGGCCCTTTGCTACTTTAGTTTTCTTATGTGCTATGGTATGGGTTTCCAGATTGGAGTGTTAATGCTATTGTTTTGAGTGTTGGTCAGTATTTAGTTGGAATAGATAGTAAGATTAATAGAAATCCTATCAATTGCACAAACTAAAAAGTAAGCATGTATGGCTATCACAAAGGCAGTTGTCCTTTTTGCTTGACATGATCATTTCATGAGAAACTTTAAGTCTCAGGGCTCCCAGGGACCCCCATTTGGGGGTCTATGAAGTTCTAGAATTCTAAAGGGACCCTCTAAAAGAATGTGCAGGGGGTCCCAAGGATGCACTATAAAATATCTTTTTGGCATTCACAATGTCACTGGGACCCTCTATCCCTCTTCTAGGACCCTCTATGCTGTAAGTGAAGGAGTCCCTGGGACCCCTTGTGTTGCGGGACGATTGGGAGCCCTGAGTCTTCTTGATCATTTCAATTTGAATGTTGGAAAACAATGCCTATTTCAAGGGGTGAATGCCAGAAATGTCTATCTGTGTTCTTTATTCCTTTTGAGATAGACCGTTCTGGCAGGCACCCCTCGAAATGTTTGTTCTCCTTTGTGTTCAGGCGTTGTTGAACGGCATAGACAGTGTGAACCGAGTTCTGCAGAGCTTCAGGGAGGAGAACAAGTACCCCGATGTGGTCGCCGGCTACCACGGGGTCATGATCGAGGTGTTCGACTGCGAAAAGACATTCTTCACCTGTGTGGAGGTCACAGCGGGCACCAGGTAAAGCTGACCCCCCCATATCAACATGCATGGATGCTCCTGCTTTCAGGATGTCCTGAAATTCACGATTTTTCATTGCCTGGAGCCGGCGTCGCCGGATTATGAGAATTTGAGAAAATGCATTCTGCTGTTGGAATAGATAGTAAGATTAATAGAAATCTTATCAATTGCACGAGAGCCTGTCAGTTACATTGGAAACTGTTGTTTCGTTGTTTCCCTTCAGCTTCCAGGGGGCATTGCCCCCCGGAACCCCCAGGAGGGGTGATGTCTGCACTCCGCCGGGGCCTGGACGGCCCCCCTGGACCCCTGCCTTGCAGGATTGTTTTAATTTTCCAGGAGCACCCATGAACATGCATCTGTAGACAAATCTCGTCTCTCTTGAGACGTTTGGAACGTTTATGTGTGTTAGAAATGTCTACCCGAATGTACATTTTGAAAAGTTGTGTTAAGTGTAGTTGCATCATGGAAACAAGAGAATCTTGGACTGTACAAAGAGTTGATAATGTTTTTTTGTTTTGTTTTTAAAAAAAAATCAAACCATACAAACTACTGTTTAGATAAACTGCTCATTAACTCACTCGAGGCGAATGAGCCGGATCCGGCTCATGGCTCGCACAACCGTTTAGTACGAATGGCCAGGATCCGGCTCATAAGAGTTTTCAAGAGGTTTTGATTTCTGGCGTGTAACCAGCTTTCCGGTGGGAAGTCATAACCTATTTTCAGTTTGCTTTGACCTTGCCTCTCTTGAAATCAACCAATCATTGCAGACTTTATTTTCAGCTTTGGTTGTAGAGGGGGGTCAAAGATCGGAATGTGAAATTTTCCTTCTTTCTATGTGTTAGCTGTTTTCGTCAATATGAGACAAACGACGAAGGTAAGGAATCTGATATTTTACGATCGTTTAGTGCATGGTGTTGCTCATCTTTTCTAAAAATATTGATGCCTAACTCTTCATAACTTGGTTTTGATGATTATTTTACGAACCTAGTCAAATGCCCAGAACAAGGGGAAATAATTTGGCCAGTCCCGAGTGAGTTAATGAAGAGTAACAATGTAGAGACAAAGCCCTTTTGTGTGAGGCAGGGGCAAAGCTTTTGAGTGTTGCCTCTTTCTCAGCAGCTGAGTGGCGATTGGACAGGCTAAGGACGAGGAGGGTTAGAACTCGATGAGAATAAAAGTGATAATTGGAAACATCTTAGCGGCGTCTATCATCATGACAGGTTTGGTTGTGCTATTGTACTTTTTGTTAAAACTTACTACAGAAGCACGGACTCACACACACACATACTCACACGCAGAGAACCGAACGACTTACCTTTTTTAACTCATTCGGATCGCACTGATTTTGATTTGTTGCAAAAACTCACAAACCACTCCAGCCATGCACACAAACACAACATACATAAACAAAAGGGGAAATGAAAGAATATTACAGGTTTTTACTTCAGGTTTAGACATAGGGAAGTGGTAGATCAGACTTTTTTTATATAGAGACTTTATATAGAAAATCTCTACACCGATTGGTTCCCCCACAACAAACCACTACAGAAGCAAAGTCAGGGGCAAAATTGTGGTCTAAGGAAGTGAAGCGAGTTTAGAAGTGACCAAGGTATGGTGTGCACACAAATTTACTTCCCTTGAAGCAAATGCTTAAAATTGACAGCTATCTATTAATTCCAGACATGTATGGAAAAGCAAGTGAAAACTGTGACTGATGGGGAATGTGACGGTCCACAGGTTGTTCCACCACATCGTGGACACGGACAAGACGGGCACCCGCATCCTGCAGGAGATGAACCGGCTGGGCCTGGCCGGGGAGGTGACCTTCATGCCCCTCAACAGGCTGGATGCCCGTGACACGCCTTACCCAGACACCTCTGTGAGTCATTGGGGGTACCCTGTGTGTGTGTTAATTGAGGGGAAGGAGGAGGCTGGGGAGGTGACCTTCATGCCCCTCAACAGGCTGGATGCCAGGGACACGCCTTACCCAGACACCTCTGTGAGTCATTGGGGGGTACCCTGTGTGTGTGTTAATTGAGGGGAAGGAGGAGGCTGGGGAGGTGACCTTCATGCCCCTCAACAGGCTGGATGCCAGGGACACGCCTTACCCAGACACCTCTGTGAATCATTGGAGGGTACCCTGTGTGTTAATTGAGGGGAAGGAGGAGGCTGGGGAGGTGACCTTCATGCCCATCAACAGGCTGGATGCCCGCGACATGCCTTACCCAGACACCTCTGTGAGTCATTGGGGGGTACCCTGTGTGTTAATTGAGGGGAAGGAGGAGGCTGGGGAGGTGACCTTCATGCCCCTCAACAGGCTGGATGCCAGGGACACGCCTTACCCAGACACCTCTGTGAGTCATTGGGGGTACCCTGTGTGTGTGTTAATTGAGGGGAAGGAGGAGGCTGGGGAGGTGACCTTCATGCCCCTCAACAGGCTGGATGCCAGGGACACGCCTTACCCAGACACCTCTGTGAATCATTGGAGGGTACCCTGTGTGTTAATTGAGGGGAAGGAGGAGGCTGGGGAGGTGACCTTCATGCCCATCAACAGGCTGGATGCCCGCGACATGCCTTACCCAGACACCTCTGTGAGTCATTGGGGGGTACCCTGTGTGTTAATTGAGGGGAAGGAGGAGGCTGGGGAGGTGACCTTCATGCCCATCAACAGGCTGGATGCCCGCGACATGCCTTACCTAGACACCACTGTGAGTCATTGGGGGGTACCCTGTGTGTTAATTGAGGGGAAGGAGGAGGCTGGGGAGGTGACCTTCATGCCCCTCAACAGGCTGGATGCCAGGGACACGCCTTACCCAGACACCTCTGTGAGTCATTGGGGGGTACCCTGTGTGTTAATTGAGGGGAAAGAGGAGGCTGGGTTGGTGACCTTCATGCCCCTCAACAGGCTGGATGCCTGCGACACGCCTTACCCAGACACCTCTGTGAGTCATTGGGGGGTACCCTGTGTGTGTTAATTGAGGGGAAGGAGGAGGCTGGGGAGGTGACCTTCATGCCCCTCAACAGGCTGGATGCCCGCGACACGCCTTACCCAGACACCTCTGTGAGTCAGTGGGGGGTACCCTGTGTGTTAATTGAGGGGAGGGGGGAAGGAGGAGGCCGGGGCTGGTTGGGGAGGTGACCTTCATAGCCCAGAAGGAATGCCTAGAAAACGAGATTTTTCTTTTTTTGCATTTTTTGAGACGGCTAAAAAATTCCAACTGGTATTGGTAGTATGATGTTTAAGAAGTATTATAGTAAAAAATCGCCACTTATATCGTGATCAACATGAAGATATAACCGTTTAAAACCTAAAATTTTATGTAAATTCTGTCTTTAAACAGTTGTATCTTCATGTTGATCAGGATATAAGTTGCGATTTTTTTTACTATAATACTTCTTAAACATTGTACTACAAATACCAGTTGGAATTTTTAGCCGTCTCAAATAAGTAAGAAAATTAAAAATCTCGTGTTCTAGGCTATTTAGAGACGGTTTTCTTCTGGACTATCATGCCCCTCAACAGGCTGGATGCCAGGGACACCCTTTACCCTGACACCACCGTGAGTGAGGCCATTTTTGAAATTTTTTGCTTCTTTCATTTTGTTTTTCTGCCGCAATAACGTGTATGCAACAAGTCGTTTCTGCTTGTGCAGGAGGCGATCCCGATGATCAGCAAGCTGACGTACCAGGACACGTACGCCCCGGCCATGAAGCACGTGTTTGGCAAGACGCTCATCGCGCGCAGCATGGAGGTGGCCACACAGATCGCCCGCACACAGAACCTCGACTGCATCACGCTGGATGGTCAGTTGTCAGGGTGTTTGTGGATGTAGTGTTAAAAAAGGGTTCACTCGTTTGGCAAAACGTGGAGGTGGCCACACAGATCGCCTGCACACAGAACCTCGACTGCATCACGCTGGATGGTCAGTTGACAGGGTGTTTGTGGATGTAGTGTTAAAAAAGGGTTCACTCGTTTGGCAAAACGTGGAGGTGGCCACACAGATCGCACACGCTGGATGGTCAGTTGTTGATGGTCAGTTGTTGATGGTCAGTTGTTGATGGTCAGTTGTTGATGGCCAGTTGTTGATGGTCAGTTGTTGATGGTCAGTTGTTGATGGTCAGTTGTTGATGGTCAGTTGTTGATGGTCAGTTGTTAGGGTGCTTGTTTTTATAAGGATGATATATGCAGACCTGTTTACCTTTACGATTTTGCCGTAATTTTACGAAGCAAAAGTAATTACGGCGACAAAAAACACACATAAACACCACTACAGTTGCGCCTGCAAGCGATGCTTTTGAAACAATGCTGTGAAAAGTCATTCCGGTTCCCAGCATACAACGCGCGTCAATTTCTTTTCATTCTGTTTCAAGATGGCGTCAAAGCGACTGCGTAGTGAGAGTTCTAGGTCAAATTATCCAAAATCTGATGGAAAGACACCAAAAAAAAAAGGCAAATACATGGTTTAAGAAATGTTTTTAAAGGTCTCCCAGTGCACTACTGCTTGCATATAATTGTGTAATTACAAATAGTTTTCTTGTTAATCAGGTTTTGTGAAAAAAAAAGAATCAGCTGGATTAGTTGTTTTTTTCTTTCAAAATTACTATTTTTTGGTTTCAGAAATAACAAATTTGCAAAATAGGGATAAACAGGTCTGTATATGGAAGGATGGTAACATAAATTTGAATTTTACAATCTGTGAAAAGAACAAAATGTTTTATATTTTTTAAGTAGAAAAAGTGTAAAGATCAAACTCAAATGCTCATGTCTCAGTAATGACTTTTTTTCTGGAATGATTTAATTGATTTACTTTTGCAATGAATTATATTGCAGACATTATTACATATAAAAAAATAGAACCTAATATTGTATCATTTGTCTGACTAAATTATAGGAGTTTTGTTGTTTCACAAAGCTATCCCATTCAATCAGATAATTTCTTTGTTATAAAAAAGGAACAAACTTTAGGGGAAACTATGGTATATTGTCTGTATTTAAAATTTACTGTGTGACCTATTGGGGAGCATGACTCGTTCATTCTTGTGCCATTTAAAAGATGTTTTCCCTCAGTAAGAACAACACAGGTTTCCGGAGCTCTTGTGTTGGTAGGGCATATGTGTGTGTGCGCCCGCATGCGTTGTAATGTTTCCCAGTCATGTTTAAATTTTATAGTACTCAGTTTTATTGCTTCAGTTGTTTTCTGATCATGTTTTACGTTACGTGTTCTTTGCTATTTGTACCTGTGGCAGCATCCAAATGTCCTTTTATGAATGTTTCTAGCTCTTCTACTACCGTCGGCGGGTTGACCCGACCCGGTTTACCGTATACCGTTGCTAGCCACGGGCGGGTTTGACCGCCAGATACTAGGGAAACCCCGGTGTCCCCCTTTGCGCTATTTATATCAAGTGACATCACATCCTTTACTTCCGTGACATGCGCAGTTCGCTCAGGGAAAGCCCAATCTTCCGCCATCTTCATTTGTAGGCTAAATTTTGTCATTTTCAATCAATTTTCGTCGCGTTTTCAACGATGGAAACTGACAACTTTTGGCGTGAACCTCTACAAGATGGCGATAGTGCCGACGAAGCATTTACTGTGGAAAAAGTGGCAGAATCAGAACTTAGGCGAATCAAAAAGAGCATCGAAAGTGTTGAAACGATCTTGGGTTTGCAGCAGTAGATCGACACAGGTAAATTTAGTGATGATTCGAGCGAGTATTTTTTTAATGAATTTTTAAAGTGAGTGTGTGCGAAAATCAGTGCAGCGGCAAAAATTACTTGGTGCGCAACGGTAATCAGTCTAAGTAATACTTGGTAGTAGAAGAGCTAGAAAAGGACAGTAAATGTGATTGATTGACCAGGTGAGGTGTCGCCAGGGGGTTTCAGCAACACGCAGCAGCCCCTGGACCCCTCCTTTTTTGGTTTCTTCAGGAAAACAATCTTTCCATGGGTGAATTAAGTTAACTCCAGTCTCCTATTTCTTACAGTTGACAAGTTTAATTGTCGCGGGGCCCTGACAGGGGGCTTATGCGACACACCAGATGGCTTCCTTTCAGGTTTTCTAGGATTTTGTAGCACTCATGCCCTGGTGTCCGTGTCAGGTGACCAGGTGAGCCGTCGCGGGGCCCTGACAGGGGGCTTCTACGACACGCGGCGGTCGCGCCTGGACCTGCAGAAGTCAAAGCTGCAGCTGATGGCGTCCCTGGAGACGCAGGAGGCGGAGTACAACCAGCACCGCGGGCAGCTGGAGGAGCTGGAGGGTCAGATCACGCAGCTGGTGTCCAGGATGCAGACCAACGAGACCAAGAACAGCAAGCAGAGGTCAGTAGTGATGACTGTAATGTTCAATAATGCTAACACATATCAGCGCAGCTGGAGGGTCAGATCACGCAGCTGGTGTCCAGGATGCAGACCAACGAGACCAAGAACAGCAAGCAGAGGTCAGTAGTGATGACTGTAATGTTCAATAATGCTAACACATATCAGCACAGCTGGAGGGTCAGATCACGCAGCTGGTGTCCAGGATGCAGACCAACGATACCAAGAACAGCAAGCAGTGGTCAGTAGTGATGACTGTAATGTTCAATAATATTGAGACATATCGGCTCAGCTGGAGGGTCAGATCACACAGCTAGCATCCAACGAGACCAAGAGCAGCAAGCAGAGGTCAGTAGTGGATAGTGTATAATGACGTAATAATGTTCAATAATATTGAGACATATCGGCACAGCTGGAGGGTCAGATCACACAGCTAGCATCCAACGAGACCAAGAACAGCAAGCAGAGGTCAGTAGTGGATAGTGTATAATGACGTAATAATGTTCAATAATATTGAGACATATCGGCACAGCTGGAGGGTCAGATCACACAGCTAGCATCCAACGAGACCAAGAACAGCAAGCAGAGGTCAGTAGTGGATAGTGTATAATGACGTAATAATGTTCAATAATATTGAGACATATCGGCACAGCTGGAGGGTCAGATCACACAGCTAGCATCCAACGAGACCAAGAACAGCAGACAGAGGTCAGTAGTGGATAGTGTATAATGACGTAATAATGTTCAATAATATTGAGACATATCAGCACAGCTGGAGGGACAGATCACACAGCTAGCGTCCAATGAGACCAAGAACAGCAGACAGAGGTGGGCTAGTAGATGACTGCTCTACTTTTTCATTATCAAAGTTTCGTCAATCTTTTTTCTTATTGCTTTATTGCTTTTGCTTTGGGGGAAAATGGTCTCTTCTTTGTCAAATAAAGTGCTCATCGGTTCATTGTTAAGTTCTTTCTCTTTTTTTGTTTTTTGGGGTGTTTTGGGGGGGAATAGTCTTCTTATTTTTTTCATTAACAAGAATGGCATGTTTTATCAATAGAAGTGATCGGAGTGTGATCAAATGTCTTGATGTGTTTATTTTTATCGGTATAATGAATTTGGACTGTGATCAATATGTATCATTAATTTATTTTATGCTCATTTCAGAGACAACTTTGAGAAGATGCAGGCAGAAGTGCGACTGGCCAAGGAAGAACTTCAGCAACTGGATAGAGCCAGACCGTCAAAGGTGAGATTCATATTGTGTTCATACAGGGATTGGGTGTGTTTTAGCAGCATTCTGGGGGTTTTACCACACTTATGCGGTAGTCTCATCTTTTGTTATGAGTTTTCATGGGTATTTTCATGCTTGTCTCATATGGAAAGGGGAAAATTGAACTTTGGATGTTTACGCAAAGATCTTAAAAGTTTAGTCTCCTTTACTCTCTCTATCATCTATGCACGCTCTTTCTGTGTTTGAAAATGCAGGCACACAGCTACAAAAGTATAATTATAGAGAACTTGCAAGCATGCGCGCGCACTCACTCTCTCACACACACACGCGCGTTCGCGCGCACGCACACCAAAGTAAAGCATCATGGAATGTATTTCATTGCACTGTTCTGTACTGCACTGTATTATATTGTGTGATATTGTCTTGTATCTGGCAGGGTAAGAGTGAGCCGCCTGCAGTCCAGCCTTCAAGCCATGCTGGGTCAGGCCCAGGCCCTGAAGGAGGAGCTGTATTGCATTGCATTTTCCTGTACTGTATCGTATTGTTCTATTGTAGGGTAACCTGTACTATATCGTACTGTGCTGTATCATATTGTTCTATTGCAGGGTAAGAGTGAGCAGCCTGCAGTCCAGCCTCCAAGCCATGCTGGGACAGGCCCATGTGGAGGAGCTGTATTGCATTACATTTTCCTGAACTGTATCGTATTGTTCTATTGCAGGGTAAGAGAGAGCAGCCTGCAGTCCAGCCTCCAAGCCATGCTAGGACAGGCCCATGCTTTAATGGAGGAGCTGTATTGCATTACATTTTCCTGTACTGTATCGTATTGTTCTATTGCAGGGTAAGAGAGAGCAGCCTGCAGTCCAGCCTCCAAGCCATGCTGGGTCAGGCGCAGGCCCTGAAGGAGGAGCTGTATTGCATTACATTTTCCTGAACTGTATCGTATTGTTCTATTGCAGGGTAAGAGTGTGAGCAGCCTTCAATCCAACCTCCAAGCCATGCTAGGACAGGCCCATGCTTTAAAGGAGGAGCTGTATTGCATTACATTTTCCTGTATTGTTCTATTGCAGGGTAAGAGTGTGAGCAGCCTGCAGTCCAGCCTCCAAGCCATGCTTCTGAAGGAGGGGCTTTCCTGCACTGTATCGTATTGTTCTATTGCAGGGTAAGAGTGTGAGCAGCCTTCAGTCCAGCCTCCAGGCCATGCTGGGTCAGGCCCAGGCCCTGAAGGAGGAGCTGGGCACGGCGCTGCAGTCCCAGCTGACCATGGAGGACCAGCGGGAGGTGGACCACCTCACCGACCTCATCGCCCAGCTCACCCAGGACAACAGGGCCGTCTGGCAGGACCGCATCAAGGTCAGTGCTGTCTTCACCTGGCATAGCTGCCAACCAGTCCTAGTGTTCAGGAATGTTTCCCACCCCCTGTGGGGATACCGGGGGTCTTTTGTATAAATAGTTCCCCCACCTTCTGGAAGTTCTGTGCTTGTAACTTCTTCTAACCCGTCACTCTCTTTGACTGCTTTTTCCCTTTGTTTGCTGTCATCTACTATTTTTCTGCCTTACCAGTCCATTCTGCTGTCTTTTTTCACAAAACTCTTTCAAAAAGATTTCCTCAAGCCGAAGTCTGGGTCAGGCCCAGACTAACTGGGCCTAACTATTTCTTAGTTAGGCGCATAACGGCAGCATGACGCATCTGTGCTCATAATTGACAAGAAACTGTTTGAGCGATCGAAGAAGAAGGAATGTTTCCAATTTTTCGCCAAGATTCTGGATTTCCTATTTTCAAAGAAAAGTTCCTGTTTCTTTAAAATTTGAAACAAATAAATTTAAAATAATAAAATCCACATGGATATTTTGTTGCACGATGTAGGTTTGTCAACATTGTGACAGGAAAAGGGTAATTTGCAGACCTGTTTACCATTCCGGTTTAGCCGGAATTATTCCGGAAATTTGCTAAAATTCCGGGTAAAATAGTAAATTCCGGGTGAACGCTGAAAATTCCGGATTTTCGAAAAACCGTCTATTATTTGTTTCCGTTCGTAGTAAAAGACGCAAGGGTTGACCGAAACGTGTACCTAACACACTACGTCATCAGAAAAGGGGTTGTGCTTGACGTCACATGCATTAAATGCTGCATTTTCATTGGTTAAAGGGGTGAAATAATGTTTTTATTTTGGTCGATCTATTTTGGGACTGAGCAAATGGCGGTCAGACTTTTACTGTCGATTCGAAGAGCTTTCCAGGCAGTTTTTTTAATGGTAGAGATTGTAATTAGGGCTTGAAATGAGTCAATTTAGATTATATTATCACTGGAAAATACGATGATGTGTGAATTTTGAAGTTTTCAACGGAAAATGAAGTGAAAATGATCGCGATGGCGCCGAGTTGCAACTTGGCATCCGCCGATCCGCGGCTGAGTGATTTTTCTCTGTCCGATCGTGGACATTTCCAGGTATTTTGCTTTTTCCAGCTTGTTTTATACTTGAATTTACTAAGAATTAGTGACTGAATTTACTAATAAAACTTTTCTGGCGAAATTGAGCCAAGAAATCATCACAATATTGAAAATCGACGCCGATGTTCGCGGAAAGGAGAAGAAGAAGAAACCGCTTTATCGCGAGTCGTGTACAGATCATGTGAATTCCGGTTTTTGTTCTCAAATTCCGGGTTTTTTGGTGGCAAATTCCGGGTTTTTCATTATAAGGGTAAACAGGTCTGAATTTGAGACCTCTTTCAAAACTGTCTTCTATGTCAGAAAATGTGGCTTCTTAGTGAATATTTTCAATGAGAAAAAATTTAGTGGATGATACTTTGATAGGAAAACTCATGACGTCAACAAATCATTAGCATTTTTGAACAGCGAAGATATTCAGGAGTGCGAATGGAGCCTAAGCTTCACATTTACTTTGACATCTACTCCTGTTCAGTTGTAGGGTGAGAAGAACAAGCTGGAGAAGTTGCTGAACAAAACATGTTCCTTTCAGCTGTAAAATGTCAGCACCATATTTTACAGACTGTAGTGTAAGGCGATGCTTTTCCTCCTCAGACTGAGACCCCTGCGCCTTATGATATGACCAACAAAATAGTAAGAAAGTGACAATTTAGAAAAAAAGAATTTTCTGTCAATAATTTTCTGTCATGGGTGCACCTTCTAGTCTGACAAAATACAGTAAATATGATATTTAGAAGAACTTTGAACATCATCATCACTGTTGTTTTCAGCTGGAGGGTGAGAAGAACAAGCTGGAGAACCTGCTGAACAACAACCTGTTCAAGAAGCGCGACCGGCTGACGACGGACATGCAGGAGGCCTCCCCCGACGAGAAGAACCGCAAGCTGGACAAACTGCGGGAGGGACTGTCCTCGGTCGACCAGCGACTGGCCGAAATGAAGGGCCAGGGGAAAGGTGGGTCTGCTTGACGTGCACTGCACAGAAACTCTACAGAGAGCTGGACAAACTGCGGGAGGGACTGTCCTCGGTTGACCAACGACT
>JAGGCT020001640.1:0-25000 GCA_017654935.2 Phymorhynchus buccinoides
GTGGTGTTTGTTTTGGTCTGAATGTTATGTGCATGCTGGTGGTGTTTGTTTTGGTCTGAATATTTGTTTTGTGTTTTTCGCAATATGGTTGTGCTAGAAAAAAATAACAAGCAGACTTTTAAAATGAATGTTATTTTCATCTAGACAATAAGTTTGTTTCCATATTCTAACTGCAGGTGCACTTTTCCATTTCCATTAAGACTACAGCTATTTTAAGCTTGTTCAATACATGTGGGTGCTGGGACTACATAAAAATAAAAATAACAAGTTTGTTCCATATATTAAATCCAGATCCACTTCCAGATTTTGAGCAAACATTTGAGAGAAAAAAAAACTAGCAGGTAGTGCATGAGTGCATAAAGGTTTGGTTGGGAAATTTATTGCGGATTTACAGGAGCAGCATTGATACGGGTATTACAGCCAGAGGGGCTATGACTTGAAAATGATTGTGTGGTGTGTATTTTGGTGTCATGTGCATGTTTTGCGTTGTGAATTTCTTCTTCTTCTTCTGCGTTCCCAGGCCATAAGCCATAATGCGTAAGGTACACATGTGTCCTGTTTTCAGCATTCACTGGTCTCCCCGCTGCATTCAGCCGACACATTCCATTCTCAGAGGAGCTCAAAGGAGAAAAGTTTGAAGATTTTCTTTTTTTTTAAAGTAGGAGAATGGGCCAATAAGTCAGAAAGATAGTAGATGACAGAAAACAAAAGAAAAAGGCAGAGTCAAAGAGAGTGGCATATTAGAGGAAGCTACAAGCACAGAACATCCAGAAAGTTGGGGAACTATTTGTACAAAAGACCCCCCGGAATCCCCATGGGGAGAGACTCGTGGAGGGGGTGGGGTTGTCCAGCTCCCCGTATGGAGGCACGAGGCATCCACCCACTGCCCCGGTGTTGTGAATCAGATTGTGTTTGTGGCTATCCTGCGCCTGTTTTATTGGTGTGTAGTGCATGTGTGTGTGCATGCATTGTGCTGCTGTCGTGTGCAGAACTCACTCCGTGTTGCAAGGCCTGACCACTGGGAACTTCGACATTAACAACGTGCAGGTCAGTGAAACACACACACACTGTCAGATTACTCATTATTGCATTGACATGAATTTGAAAAAAAAATCATGACAACCCAAAAAACATTGTAAACTAAGTTTAAACAAGCAACAAACAAACAGCTACACGACAAGTGTAAAGTGACGTTATTTTATTCACAAGAGACAAAGCAAAACTACTGGATATTTCGGCGAATGCGCCTTTATCGACACAGACAAACAAGAAAACAGCAAAATGAGCTAAAAGCAGGCAACAAAAGCAGCAAAAAAATCAACATAATGTAGTGTTGTTGAGGGCAATTCACACGAAGACCAAGAGACGGACGGCTTTGCTCTTTATTCTCAATCACATCGACTTTGGCTTTCTCTGTTGGGAGTCGGGGCCTGACTCAGCTTTCTCACGCACGCTCTCCACAATTACACTTCCGATCGCTCAGAGTTCATTCCCATCATTCCGAATTCATTCACTCGCACGTGCACGACATTCTAAACATTCTCACTTCGCCCTCTCACAATAAAAAAAACCCATCCAAGCCACAAAATCATGTTCCAGGATCATTTTACATTATTAAAATTTCCTTTAAAAATTACTCCAGTTCTAATCAGATGTGCAAATCCTTACATTTTTTAAATATATTTTTATATGAATCTTTTCCATATTTTTTTTATTTCATATTCACAGATTACATTGCAATCTTTCCACCATTTTGTCACTCTCACTCATTGTACAAGGTTTTTTCATTTTTGTTATCTTTTATCCCATCTTCGTCAAATTAAGAATTTCAGTTTGTTACCATAAAAAGTCAGCCCATCATTTTAAGCCTGAATTCAAGTCAGCTCATCACGCATCTTTTGGTCATCAACAACAAAACCACTACAGATCCTGTCGGCGACGCCATTCTGTAGTGTTGTTGAGGGCAAATCACACGAAGACCAAGAGACGGACGGCTTTGCTCTTTATTCTCAGTCACATCAATTCTGGCTTTCTCTGTTGGGAGTCGGGGCCTGACTCAGCTTTCTCACGCACGCTCTCCACAGTTACACTTCCGATCGTTCAGAGTTCATTCCCATCATTCCGAATTCATTCACTCGCACGTGCACGACATTCTATACATTCTCACTTCGCCCTCTCACAATAAAAAAACCAATACTTCCCCTCTACAGTCCAATGCGTAAATGATACAATTAAGTTTAAAGTTAAAAAAAGAAAAAGCACATGTGAAAAAGTGTGTGTGCGTGTGTGTGCGATTCTATACATTAAAAATCGCTTAAGTCAAAATTGAAGGGACTGAAATTTTATTTTGAGATAGCCAATATTTTGAGTTAAAAAAGACTTCAACATAGAGATTATTATACTGGGACCCAGAAATTATTTTGAGTTATCCAGCGTGTTTGAGTTATCAGTTCTCCACTGTATTTTGTTCTTTGACCTCCTTGGTTGATGGCCGTTGCAATTAACTCTTCACACGCCATGTGTTTTGTGATGTTCTTGCTTGTCCTTTGCATCTCCACCGATAAGAGGGAAGTAACTATTTTTTTCAAGTTAACATGCATTGCTTTAATGGCAGAAACGGTGACAAAAACAGACAAACACATGGCAGGGTGCTCATCAATGAATGTCTTTGCATTTGGTGGGAGTGTAGAGATGTTTTGTTTTCACCCAATGTGCTATGGAGAGAGTTAAACGTTTTGAATCTTTTCAAGTCTTTCTCTCGCACAAATTAACCGTTTCGCCGCCAGCCATTTTTCAGCCAAAAAATATCTTTAAACTAATTAACTGGGTAGAGAAAATAAAATATCTGCAATATTGCTAATTCCTCTGTGACATGTATAACATTAGGCCTATCCTTACCTCCCAAAATTAAGAAAATAGGGTCTTTGGATAACAGGTCCTGATTTGATGCCTTTTAGCGACATGGGTGTTAAACCTTCGTGGTGCTAAAATACGACATTGGCGGTGAAAGGGTTAAATCCCAAAAATTGATATCAAGTTTGTTCAGTGTTTGTTGCTACAGCTGCTGAGAACGTGCTCCGAACCAGACCTGGGAAGTCTGGCGACTGCAGTGAAGAAAACGACCCTGGATATGACCATGCCCCCACGCTCATACAGCCTGGATGTGGTGCAGGTGAGAGAGAGAGAGAGAAAGAGAGAGACAGAGAGAGAGAGAGAGAGAAAAGGTGTGTTTGTAAGTCTGACGACTGCAGTGAAGAAAACGACCCTGGATATGACCATGCCCCCACGCTCATACAGCCTGGATGTGGTGCAGGTGAGAGAGAGAGAGAGAGAGACAGAGAGAGAGAGAGAAAAGGTGTGTTTGTAAGTCTGACGACTGCAGTAAAGAAAACGACCCTGGATATGACCATGCCCCCACGCTCATACAGCCTGGATGTGGTGCAGGTGAGAGAGAGAGAGAGAGAGAGAGAGAGAGAGAGAGAGAGAGAGAAAAGGTGTGTTTGTAAGTCTGACGACTGCAGTGAAGAAAACGACCTTGGATATGACCATACCCCCACGCTCATACAGCCTGGATGTGGTGCAGGTGAGAGAGAGAGAGAGAGACAGAGAGAGAGAGAGAAAAGGTGTGTTTGTAAGTCTGACGACTGCAGTAAAGAAAACGACCCTAGATATGACCATACCCCCACGCTCATACAGCCTGGATGTGGTGCAGTTTTGAGAGAGAGAGAGAGAGAGAGAGAGAGAGAGAAAAGGTGTGTTTGTAAGTCTGACGACTGCAGTAAAGAAAACGACCCTAGATATGACCATGCCCCCACGCTCATACAGCCTGGATGTGGTGCAGGTGAGAGAGAGAGAGAGAGACAGAGAGAGAGAGACAGAGAGAGAGAGAGAAAAGGTGTGTTTATAAGTCTGACGACTGCAGTAAAGAAAACGACCCTGGATATGACCATACCCCCATGCTCATACAGCCTGGATGTGGTGCAGGGTGAGAGAGAGAGAGAGAGAGAGACAGAGAGAGAGAGAGAAAAGGTGTGTTTGTAAGTCTGACGACTGCAGTAAAGAAAACGACCTTGGATATGACCATGCCCCCACGCTCATACAGCCTGGATGTGGTGCAGGTGAGAGAGAGAGAGAGAGAGAAAAGGTGTGTTTGTAAGTCTGACGACTGCAGTAAAGAAAACGACCTTGGATATGACCATGCCCCCACGCTCATACAGCCTGGATGTGGTGCAGGTGAGAGAGACAGAGAGAGAGAGAGAGAGAGAGAGAGAGAGAGAGAATGTGTGTTTGTAAGACTGACCACTGCAGTGAAGACAATCTCCATGTACATACATTATGACAATTATGATGGTCACTGTTTTGCAAGTTTTGGGTTTTTTTAGGTTTCTGTTTTGACCATCGCTACTGCCCACTGCCTCTCAGTCTGTATGCTACCATCCCTGCTGCTAGCCACAATCTATGATCTCTGCTGTAAGGCCTATAATGTGTAGTCTACTTAGCTGCTGTTGTATCATCTAGTCTTTGGATTGTTCCTTTTAATGTAGTATTAATAAACGTGCTTAATACATATATTTGTAGTCAGCTGTGTTTCCTCTTGGATGTAATATGTGTCTGTGAACCCAACAACAACAACAATAACAGTCAACTTACAATAGGTTGTTGTTTTGACCACCGCTGTGTTCGATAGTTGCCAGTTGGTTAGCTCAAATCCCAATTAACTCACTCGGCACTGGCCAGTTGCTTCCCCTTAGCAACCGTTCAGGGCGGGCCATTTGAGTAGGTTCGAAAACAGATCAAAAAAGTTATGAAAAGTTATTAACTGATATTTTTAGATAAGATTACTAACACCATGCACTAAACGGTCGTAAAATATCAGATTCCATACCTTCGTCGTTTGTCTCCTATTGATGAAAACAGCTAACACATAGAAAGAAGGAAAATTTCACATTCCGATCTCTGACCCACCCACCAACCCCCCACCCCCACTCTACAGCCAAACCTGAAAGTAAAGTCTGCAATGATTGGTTGATTTCAAGAGACGAAAGATCAAAGCAAGCTGAAAGTAGGTTACTGCGTGGCTCTTGAAAGCTGGTTACACGCTAGAAATCAAAACCTCTTGAAAACTCCCATGAGCCGGAGCCGGCTCATTCATCCCGAGTGCGTTAACAGTTATAAACATACATTTTGAAACAAACAATAAAACTTTTCTAAATTGATGGGTATAGTGGGCATTTTACTCTGGTGTGCAAGTAGAATTGTTGCAAACAATTAGATGTATAATCTTCTTCTTCTCCGATCGCTCAGACAGTTTCCTGTCAATTATGAGCGCAGATGCGTCATGCTGCCGTTATGCGCCTAACTAAGAAATAGTTAGGCCCAGCAAGTCCGACTTCGGCTGGAGGAAATCTTTTTGAAAGTGTTTTGTTTAAAAAAGGCAGGAGAATGGGACCGGGTAAGGCAGAAAGATAGTAGATGACAGTAAGCAAAGGGAAAAGGCAGAGTCAAAGAGAGTCACAGATTAGAGGAAGTTACAAGCACATAATTTCCAGAAGGTGGGGGAACTATTTATCCAAAAGACTCCCCGGTATCCCCACAGGGGGGAGATGTATAATGAATGTGAATTTTGTCACAGGAGGTGGAAGACACCCAGCAGTCTCCTGATGTGGAGCTGGGGAATGTGAGGTAATACTAAGTGTGTGTGTGTGTGTCAAGTCAAGTCAAGTCAAGTCAAGTCAAGTCAAAATGATCTGTATTGAGGATAAAGGAGTAAGCTTGAAAGCTTTTTTTCATCCTGTCCTCAGAATGAAAAGCAATATGAAAGTGTGTGTCAAGTCAAGTCAAGTCAAAATGATCTTTATTGAGGATAAAGGAGTAAGCTTGACAGCTTTTTTTCATCCTGTCCTCAGAATGAAAAGCAATATGAAAGTGTGTGTGTGTGTGTCAAGTCAAGTCAAGTCAAAATGATCTTTATTGAGGATAAAGGAGTAAGCTTGACAGCTTTTTTTCATCCTGTCCTCAGAATGAAAAGCAATATGAAAGTGTGTGTGTGTGTGTCAAGTCAAGTCAAGTCAAAATGATCTTTATTGAGGATAAAGGAGTAAGCTTGACAGCTTTTTTTTTATCCTGTCCTCAGAATGAAAAGCAATATGAAAGTGTGTGTGTGTGTGTGTGTGTGTCAAGTCAAGTCAAGTCAAAATGATCTGTATTGAGGATAAAGGAGTAAGCTTGACATCTTTTTTTTTATCCTGTCCTCAGAATGAAAAGCAATATGAAAGTGTGTGTGTGTGTGTGTCAAGTCAAGTCAAGTCAAAATGATCTTTATTGAGGATAAAGGAGTAAGCTTGACAGCTTTTTTTCATCCTGTCCTTAGAATGAAAATCAATATGAAAGTGTGTGTGTGACGTGTGTGTATGTGTGTGTGTGTGAAAAGTCTGTGCGTGTGTGTGTATCAAGTCAAAATCATCTTTATTGAGAGTTAAAGAATAAACTGACAAAGCTTTTTTTCATCCTGTCCTGTGTGTGTGTGTGTGTGTGTGTCAAAATGTGTGTGTGTGTGTGGTCTGTGCAATATGAAAGTGTGTGTGTGTGTGTGTGTGTGTATCAAGTCAAAATCATCTTTATTGAGAGTTAAAGAATAAACTGACAAAGCTTTTTTTCATCCTGTGCTGTGTGTGTGTGTGTGTGTGTGTGTGTGTGTGTGTGTGTGTGTGTGTGTGTGTGTTATGTGTGTGTGTGTGTGTGTGTGTGTGTGCGTGTGTGTGTGTGTTGTGTGTGTGTGTGTGTTGTGTGTGTGTGTGTGTGTGTGTGTGTGTGTGTGACAATTTTGTTGACCCATTGATCTACTGTCATCCAGTTCTTCAAAGATTTTTGTTCATTTTGTACATTTTGTTTTAAGATTACATGACTTTGAGTCATTTAGCCTGTTTGTGTTTGTTTTACTCTACAATTTTGAAAATAAATTGTGCATTTAACCCTTTCGCTGCCAGCCATTTTTCAGCCCCAAAATACCATTAGACTTAACTGTAGAGAGAAAAAATTAATAATAATAATAATAAATAACATTTATAGAGCACTCTTTCTCTCTTGAGCTCACGGCGCTTCACAATTGTTTAAATAAATACATAAATCATAAATAAGCTACTACAATATCAACTATCACAAACATGCACACAGCCACAACACGCACGCACACGCACACACCCACATACGCGCGCACACCCACCCACCCACAATGTGGGGGACATCATTTTAAGGCAGGAAACAGGACAAGGAAGAAATCGGAGGTATTGCCGGAAGAGGTGAGTTTTAAGAGCGGTTTTGAAAGACTGGAAAGATTTAGCAGAACTGCGTTATTGGGAATTCTTCTGTGACATGTATAACATTAGGCCCATCCTTACCTCCCAACATTAAGAAAATAGGGTCTTTGGATAACAGGCCCTGATTTGATGCCTTTTAGTGACATGGGTGTTAAACCATTGTGGTGCATAAATGCGACATTGGCGGTGAAAGGGTTAATGTAACACATTTTGAGTCTATGAGTCTAACCCTTTGAGGCTGATCATCTGGGCAGCCACCTCATTTTTGCTGGCCATTGGTGGAAACCCCTTTGTTGACAGTATGAGAGTCTTCACAAAGTTGAAGTGGGATAGTCTAAGAAAGAAGAAGAAGAAGACTAGAGTATCGAAATATGTGGCATTTATCCCAATCTCTTTTGCTGGCTTATGCAAATTGTTTGTATTACTTTTTAAAAATTCCTGCCTTGGATGTGAAAATGCCTACTGTGTTTGTTTGTTACAAACAATTATAACATTTTGTTCCAACAACAAAAAAGAGATGAATTTATCATGCATGTTTATATCAAAAACAAAATAAAGTTAACCCTTTCACCGCCAATGTCGCAGTTTTGCACCACAATGATTTAGCACCCATTTTATTAAAACACTTGAAATCAGGGTCTGTTATTCAATGATAATGCGTTCCTAAATTTGGATAGTAAGGATTGACTCTATTCTAAATGTGTTACAAACAAATCCCACAATATTGCAGACGAAATCTTTTCTGTAGCCAAGTAAGTGTAACGGACATTTTTGGTTCAAAGATGGCTGGCGGTGAAAGGGTTAAAGGAGTTGACTGTAAGCGATAGTAATGTTATAGATTCTTCTGTGTAAAAGATGACAACATTAAAGGCATTGATTAGTAAAAGATAACAAAGTGATATATAAATTCTTTTCTTTTCTAAGCACACAAAAACCCGTATTTACCATATTTTACGAACTATAAGGCCAAAAAAAATTCTCATTTCGGAGGAGCTCAAAGGAGAAAAATTATTTGGACGATTTTTTTTTTTCAAAAAAGGCAGGAGAATGGGCCAGTAAGTCAGAAAGATAGTAGATGACAGAAAGCAAAGGGAAAAGGCATAGTCAAAAAGAGTGGCAGATTAGAGGAAGTTACAAGCACAGAACTTCCAGAAGGTGGGGGAACTATTTTTACGACGGGGAGGATGCGTCTTATAATAAGGTGCACCTTATCGTCCAAAAAATATGGTAAATAAAATTGCTGGCGTTATTTACATCAGGCAATAAAGCTGTGAGTGTTTCTGTGTAGAGATGATTATAATATCATGCGTCTTGTTTTCTGCAGAGAGAGATCCGACTCTGAAGACGACACTGTGCGAGATGACAGTGCGGAGGACCAGGACAATGATGATTATAATATCATGCGTCTTGTTTTCTGCAGAGAGAGATCTGACTCTGAAGACGACACTGTGCGAGATGACAGTGCGGAGGACCAGGACAATGATGATTATAATATCATGCGTCTTGTTTCCTGCAGAGAGAGATCTGACTCTGAAGACGACACTGTGCGAGATGACAGTGCGGAGGACCAGGACAATGATGATTATAATATCATGCGTCTTGTTTTCTGCAGAGAGAGATCTGACTCTGAAGACGACGCTGTGCGAGATGACAGTGCGGAGGACCAGACAATGATGATTATAATATCATGCGTCTTGTTTCCTGCAGAGAGAGATCTGACTCTGAAGACGACGCTGTGCGAGATGACAGTGCGGAGGACCAGGACAGTGATGATTCAGAAGGTGATAGGAAAGGCTTCATTTGTATGTGTGTAGATCCTCCAAAGTCGGAGTGTGGCTGCCCACGTGGCAGGGTAATCAAAAACGGTCACACACGTAATGTTCTCATCCTTAGCTGGTGTATTTGTTCCATAGTGTTCAAGTGTTTTGGCTGTTTGGATGATCCTTGGAGTCTTTAAGCCAGGGTACGACAACGACGTTTGTATGTGCTTTTGTCTTTTTATGTGTGCTCAAGCATATGAAACAATGAAAACAACAACAAAACCTGAAGGTGTATGCAAGCATACGTGTACATGCATGCATACACACACACGCAAGCATGCACACAGTTATGCATGCACACAGACATACACTCACACAGAGGCACACACTCACAAAGGCACACACACACACACACACACACACATATATATATACACACACATACGCACACACACACGCACACGCACACACACACACACACACACACACACACAGTGTTTGGTGATGATGGAGAAAACGATGATGATGATGATAATGATGACAACATGGAGGAAGAGAATGGGAAGAGTGAGGAAGAAAAGAAGAAAGGAGGAGGAGGAGGTGAAAATGAAGGTGATGATGACGATGATTATGACCATGTTGATAATGATTGTTTTCATCAGATGACACAGACGAAGAAACAGTGTTCGGTGACGAGGACGATGACAGCGATGATGATAATAACGATGACAGTGCCAACCTAGCCATACATCTGGATCAGCAGAGAAAAGAGCTGGAGACAGAACTGGGACCGGAGGTCTTCCTCAAAGCCTACACCGCTATCCAGGTCAGTACAAGGGCCGGAGGTCTTCCTTAAAGCCTACACCACTATACAGGTCAGTGCAAGGGCCGGAGGTCTTCCTTAAAGCCTACACCGCTATACAGGTCAGTACAAGGGCCGGAGATCTTCCTTAAAGCCTACACCACTATACAGGTCAGTGCAAGGGCCGGAGGTCTTCCTTAAAGCCTACACCGCTATGCAGGTCAGTGCAAGGGCCGGAGGTCTTCCTTAAAGCCTACACCGCTATGCAGGTCAGTGCAAGGGCCGGAGGTCTTCCTTAAAGCCTACACCGCTATACAGGTCAGTGCAAGGGCCGGAGGTCTTCCTTAAAGCCTACACCGCTATGCAGGTCAGTGCAAGGGCCGGAGGTCTTCCTTAAAGCTATACAGGTCAGTGCAAGGGCCGGAGGTCTTCCTTAAAGCCTACACCGCTATGCAGGTCAGTGCAAGGGCCGGAGGTCTTCCTTAGTTAAAGCCTACACCGCTATACAGGTCAGTACAAGATCTTTGTTTGGCAGCCGCGAAACGAGGGCTGCTGAATGTTTTCAGTGGAATTTGTCTGTTTGTTCTTGGCTGACTATGTATGTGGATATGTTTGTATGTATGTGGATAATTATGTATGGATGTGGATGTTAACACGATAGCGTTTGATACGGAGGGACATAGGACCCTGAAATTGTGCATGTGGATAGGTAGTTGGGATATCTAGGCCAAGTTCGAGCATGAAGGTCAATGGTGAAAGGTCAAGGTCACTGGACCCGAAAATGCTGCCATGCAGCTGCTTGAACTAACGTTTTCACGCTCTAATTATAATAATAATTAATAATGCTTATATAGCGCATAATCTTGCAAAGTAGCTCATGAATTATGAATATTTATTTTAAAATGGGTCACAAACTTTATTCTTAGCTTTTTACAACCACACAGTCATACATGACTTGGTGTACTTGCTACGTACAACCTACCAAACTGATTATTTATGAAAAATGGTAGATTGTTCAAGTTATGAAATGGTTATCATTTTATGTATAATGTGTTGTATACCATATTTTTCTGACTATAAGGCGATACTTTTTCCCCAGACTGAGTCTCCTGTGCCTTATAATGTGACTGATAAAATAGTAAGAAAATATAACAACAAAATCCAAATTTTGTGTAAAATTTGGGGGGGGGAGGGGGGGGCTTATAGTCTGAAAAATACGGTAATATGATGTGTGTGGCTTTATGCCTGAAAATCAGGCACTTCCAAAAGAGAACTACAGACAAACCTATATTTTAAGACTTCCAAAATGTCCGGAAAAATCGGTCGTAAATTGGAGGGGTCGTATGACGGAGGTTTTCACTGGCAGCCGTAGAAAGAAAACGTTCAGCACAGTTCATACTCTCTTCTTCATGCACACATACAATGACATATTAAAACTGGATTTGGGTCTTTCCAACTCCATAAGATTGTGCAATCGATGTATTACAGTTTCACTTTGCCGACTTCTTTCAATCACCTCCACTCTCGTCCTAAGTCAGTGGTTTTCTTTTTCAAAGTCAGTGGTTTACGTGCTTTTCCTACGCTTTCCGCCATCTTTTCTACAACAAGGGAAGCGACTCTGCTTTCAGGCCCTTGACCGTGGTTGTTTCCCTTTGCTCGAAGTCTATGCAGATGACAACAACGGTCGTAAAAACCAACAAAATGGCGGTCGTAAGTCGTGTTTTAGAGGAAGTCGTTTAAGAGAGGTCGTTTACATAGTAAAATGCATCCGTGCCAACAAATCCGGTCTCAAATGAGAGGTGGTCGCTTAACAGAGGGTCGTAAAATAGGGGTTTGTCTGTACTGTATTTTACAGACTATAAGGTGCACCCCTCAAGTTTGACACAAAGTTCAGATTGTGTTACTCAATTTCCTTACTGTATTATTATCAGTCACATTATAGGCGCAGGGATCTCAGTCTGGGGGGAAAGTATCGCCTTATACTCCGTCCAATACGGTAGTCCAAAATGGTTTTTAACCTCTTCAGTGCCGGCGACATATATATATATACGTCCTCTATGATGCTTCAGTACTTGCCACCGACATGTATATATGTCGGCGCTAAAAATCACGCGGAAATCCGGCACTGAAGGGGTTAAGAAAAAAGCAGGTGTAGCTGTTAGGTGTTTCCCCAAATTGGGAAAACAAGTCATTATAACTATTATGTGATTATTACGTGACTATTATTGTGATTTTCTTGTGGTTATCATGAGATTATGAAGCGGTTATTTTCTGATAATTGTGTGTCCAGGCTCTGCAGGAAGAAGAGAACCAGACCAAACTGGTGGAGGAGGCTGACCTTGCTGTCAGTGTGTTGGGGAAACACAAGAGTCACCTGTTCCCCAGAATATTTCAGCTGGTCATGGCTGATACTGCATGTAGAGAAGGTGGGAGAGAGAGAGAGAGAGAGAGAGAGAGATAGTCAGTGTGTTGGGGAAACACAAGTCACCTGTTCCCCAGAATATTTCAGCTGGTCATGGCTGATACTGCATGTAGAGAAGGTGGGAGAGGAGAGAGAGAGAGAGAGAGAGAGAGAGAGAGAGAGAGAGAGAGAGAGAGAGAGACATAGAAGAGAGAGATAGTCAGTGTGTTGGGGAAGCACAAGAGTCACCTGTTCCCCTGAATATTTCAGCTGGTCATGGCTGATACTGCATGTAGAGAAGGTGGGGAGAGAGAGAGAGAGAGAGAGAGAGAGAGAGAGAGAGAGAGAGAGAGAGAGACATAGAAGAGAGAGATAGTCAGTGTGTTGGGGAAACACAAGAGTCACCTGTTCCCCAGAATATTTCAGCTGGTCATGGCCGATACTGCATGTAGAGAAGGTGGGAGAGAGAGAGAGAGAGAGAGAGAGAGAGAGAGAGAGAGAGAGAGAGAGAGAGAGACATAGAAGAGAGAGATAGTCAGTGTGTTGGGGAAACACAAGAGTCACCTGTTCCCCAGAATATTTCAGCTGGTCATGGCCGATACTGCATGTAGAGAAGGTGGGGAGAGAGAGAGAGAGAGAGAGAGAGAGAGAGAGAGAGAGAGAGAGAGAGAGAGAGAGAGAGAGAGAGAGAGAGACATAGAAGAGAGAGGTAGTCAGTGTGTTGGGGAAGCACAAGAGTCAATGTTCCCCTGAATATTTCAGCTGGTCATGGCTGATACTGCATGTAGAGAAGGTTGGGGGGGGGGGGGGAGAGAGAGAGAGAGAGAGAGAGGGAGAGAGAGAAAGAGAGACATAGAAGAGAGAGATAGTCAGTGTGTTCGGGAAGCACAAGAGTCAATGTTCCCCTGAATATTTCAGCTGGTCATGGCTGATACTGCATGTAGAGAAGGTGGGGGGGAGAGAGAGAGAGAGAGAGGGAGAGAGAGAAAGAGAGACATAGAAGAGAGAGGTAGTCAGTGTGTTGGGGAAACACAAGAGTCACCTGTTCCCCATAATATTTCAGCTGGTCATGGCTGATACTGCATGTAGAGAAGGTGGGGGAGAGAGAGAGAGAGACAGGGAGACAGAGAGACAGAGAGACAGAGAGAGGAAAGAAATAGAACAGGGAGAGATAAAAGTTGAGGCAGGGGGAGGGGTGAGGTGGAGGCATATACTGATCTAATACTTCTTCTTTTTCTGCGTTCCCTGGCCAAACATATGTGTCCGGCTTTCAGTTTTCACTGATCTCCCCGCTGCGTCCAATTTCGGAAGAGCTCAAAGAAGAAAAATTATTTGGAAGATTTTTTTGGAAACAAAGGCAGAACGGGCCAAAATCTAATACAATATGCGGCGATTGAAAATCTGTCTGAAGCTCTGTCTGTCTGTCCACGTTTTATGCAGAAACTGTTTGTCTTAGACATACACGCACACCCAAACCATATATATTCATGATCAGTGTTTCCTCCGAAAGGTAGCGAAGCACATTTTGACTGATATCCTGGCTATTCCGGAGAGGTGAGCTGGAATGTGTGTGTGAAATAGGGCCAGAAGAAGGATACAACAGAAACAAAGGGAATGAACTGCACTGGTACGGGTTGGTTTCCTTGCAGGTTTTCCCCCTTGATCTGTGTGTGTGTGTGTGTGCGTGCGTGAAGAAAGGTAAACATTATACACATAACAGAGAAGGCGACTGCTAATCAGGAGGGCTGGGCTGACATTTGTTTATTGTGGCGGCAGGTGAGGAAAGCTGTGAAGCAGCGACAGGTGACTGCTAGTATACTGACATATAGGGGGAATGTAGGGAAAGGGAAGAGAAAGACAGGGCGCACACACACACACTCACACTCACTCACAAAGGGAGAGAGAGAGAGTTATGTAGATGTATATTTGATGACTGATGTTG
Organism: Phymorhynchus buccinoides; assembly: GCA_017654935.2. Taxonomy (NCBI): domain Eukaryota; kingdom Metazoa; phylum Mollusca; class Gastropoda; order Neogastropoda; family Raphitomidae; genus Phymorhynchus; species Phymorhynchus buccinoides. The sequence continues at coordinate 14,222 of JAGGCT020001640.1, forward strand.
ATTCAGCTTTTTCTTACTCACTTTGTTGCAGTGAATGGCGAGGACAGCAGATAGCTTTTTTCCATCCACACCAAAACCTGCCTGCCAATTCGTTCTTCTTCATTTCTCCACTTGATTAGTCCTTGGAAGTATTTGAATGTCCATCCTCCCCCCGTGGGGATACCAGGGGGTCTTTTGTATGAATATTTCCCCCACCTTCTGGAAGTTCTGTGCTTGTAACTTCCTCTAATCTGTCACTCTATTTGATTCTGCCTTTTCCCTTTGCTTACTGTCATCTACTATCTTTCTGCCTTACTGGTCCATTCTCCTGCCTTTTTGTCACAAAACACTTTCAAAAAACATTTCCTCCAGCCGAAGTTGGACTTGTTGGGCCTATTTCTTAGTTAGGCGCATAACGGCAGCAAGACGCATCTGCGCTCATAATTGACAGGAAACTGAGCGACCAAAGAAGAAGAAGAAAAATAATGTCTGTCCACTTTTTAAAAAAAGTCAGACCTCTTTACTTTTTGGTATTAAACAGTCTGATAATTGTGAAATGAAATTTTGAAAGCCTTATTGTAATATATTGTTGTTTTTTTATTTTATTTTTTATTGAACTGTATTAAATCAAATGCTTACACTAATCAATGTAGTCAAATGATAACACTTAGATTACACTTAATTCAGTGTTTGGGTGAAGGTTGCACCAATAATATGATTTAGAATCGGAACTTACTGAAGTTTTGACCACAAAATTTATGACATCTTTCATTGTTCATTAAGATATTTTATTTACGTGAAATGCTATCGTTATGTCCTTAACTCATTCAAGTCGTTCCAGCCATATATGTGCGGAATTAATATATAGCTCTCAATTTAATGCATTTGCTTCAAGGGAAGTAGATCTGTGTGCACACTATTACCTTGGTCGCTTCTAAACTCGCTTCACTCCCTTAGACCAAAATGTTGCCTCTGACTTTGCCTTTGTGGTGGTTTGATGTGGGGAAACCAATTGCTGTGGAGAGTTTTTCTATATAAAGTCTATATATTTTTTTAAAAGTCTGATCTGCCACTTCCCTATGTCTAAACCTGAAGTAAAAACCTGTAATCTTCTTTCATTTCTCCTTTTGTTTATGTATGTTTTGTTTGTGTGCATGGCTGGAGTGATTTGTGAGTTTTTTTAATAAATCAAAATTGTTGCGATGCGAATGAGTTAATAGTTCTGTTTTGTGTTGTTTGAATAAAAAAAGGTCATGTGAGGTCAAGTACTTTTGGGTGGGGGGGGTAAACTGTATTTGTTGGATTTTTGCTATGAGTGTTTGAACAGGCTGGGGAGGAGGGGGGGGGGAAAGGGGGGGGATTGGGGGGGGGGGGAAGAGAAGGGGATCGGATGAGAAGGGGATCGGATGAGAAGGGGATCGGATGTTCAACTTTGCTTTGCACAAAATAGTGGTGGCATCGTTGATCGTTAAATTAAAGAACGAACACACACACACACACACACACACACACACACACACACACACTGAGGGCAGGATGAAAAAAGCTTTGTCAGCTTATTCTTCAACCCTCAATAAAGATGATTTTGACTTGACTTGACACACACACACCTACACACCATGTATTCTATAGGAAAGTGATCTGAGTTTTTGACAGATGAAATGTGCTGTTTATTTTGTTTGTATAGTGTTGCTTAAAGCTTGCCTGTGATTGATAATTATGAATATTTATACTGCTGATGAAAGTACTGTAATATTTGGAAAATAAATTTTAAAAAACACAAGTCAAATATCAAGATATATTTTCTTTGCATTCCTGTCTATACTAGTCATGTGCTGTTTTACAGATTCACTGCATTTAACTTTTTTATTGTCTCCTTAAATACTATGTTAGGACGAGAATGTGAAAGAAGTTTTTCACCTTCATTTTTTGGGTGTATTCATACACTGAATTAGAAAACAATAAAATAATCCCAAATAAAACCCTACACCATTTTGGAAAATAATAAGATTGAGAAACAGTGGAAAGTTATGAAAATTTTAGTATAAAAGACCAGTTTTTATGTAAATTATGTAGGACGTGGAAATGATTTAAAAAACAAAATAATTGGTGTAGATTGTATAATGACCAGTGTTGTGATCAAGAGAAACGTTAGAGTGTTTGGTGCATGATTTATTGTAAAATGACCAGTGTTGTGATCAAGAGAAACGTTAGAGTGTTTGGTGCATGATTTATTGTAAAATGACCAGTGTTGTGATCAAGAGAAACGTTAGAGTGTTTGGTGCATGATTTATTTTAAACAAAATGTAGGACTTTTTTGGTTGGTTGATGTTATTGTTTACAATGAGGCTGTTGAAAGTATCCCACATGGTTTATATGTTTACATTTTACAGTTTTGTGTTTACAGGAATGTTGTTTATATTATTGCACTCATATCTGTTTGTGTATTTTGTCATATGTTAAATACGTTTCTTGTGCATTTCTTGACAGTATTAAAACATGTTGGCAACCATATGATATTGTATTAGGTACTTGATATAGTCACAGGTCTCTGTGAAATTCGGGTTGCTCCCACCTGGAGTTTGCATGCGATTTTTGTGTGACTGAAGGAAAGGGTGGGTGGGTAAATTTTGACCAAATGACAACTTTTTCGTTGCCACTGGGTTTAGCGTGTGCTAAGTGCATGGGCACACAGGACCTCGGTTTATCGTCTCATCGGAAAGATACAATACACAACAGTTGTCTTACAGTAAGATGTTGTCTTTAGAGAGGATGCTACACTCTGGTCTTTTTGTTTTGTTTTATTTTTTTGCTGTCCCATCTTCTGGACCGTACAGTGGCGTTGCTCCCACTCCGCTCATTCCGAGTCCCAACTCGCAGCCACACCCCGCTTTGGTCTTTTTTGGTTTGTGTGTTTATAAAAGACTTGTGTGTAACATTTCTGTACAGTTTGTGAGAAATAGAGGATGTTATGTTGGAGTGTCAAATCACATAACATCCCCAACATTTTTGAAGATAATTTGATTTATTGTTTGATGCTGAACATTTTTACGTCATTGTTTTTTAATGTCTCTCAGTGAGCATGACCCTTTAAAGACCCACCAGGTCACGTGTCAAAACCACGGGTTTCACATGTTTTCCTTCTTATAGCTGGTAAGAAATATTGTTTTGACCAGGTTTAACTCCCATACAAATGTCCCCAAATTGAAAACGAAACATCATTTTAAAGAGCAGCCTCAATTTGAAGTTGGGGGACATTTGTATGTGGGTCACAGCTACCCAAAACAAAAACAAGGGACTTAATCGTGGTGGGTCAGTGTGTCTTTAAAGGGCGTCCATATACTTCTTTTGTTTAATATTTATGGACATAGGGATTAATCAATGTATCATAATTATAAATTGCCTGTTGATGTTCAGATTAAATTGGGATTATGAGGTCTACTCGCTATCAGTCCTGTCCACTTTCTTCCCCAAAAATTTTTCTTTCAGAATTATTTGAAAGTTTATATTAAAACAATTTTGGGAGATCATAATTATGCTTTAAATATTCTGTTTGTTAACTCACTCAGGACTGGCTGAATTATTTCCCCTTGTTCTGTGGGGACTGGGCATTTGACTAGGTTGGTAAAACAATCACCAAAACCAAGTTATGAAGAGTTAGGCATCAATATTTTCAGAAAAGATTAGCAACACCATGCATTAAGCGATCGTAAAATATTAGATTCCATACCTTCGTCGTTTGTCTCCTATTGACGAAAACAGCTAACACATAGAAAGAAGGGAAATTTCACATTCCGATCTTTGACCCCCCCTCTACAACCAAAGCTGAATGTAAACGATGCAAAGATTGGTTGATTTCAAGAGAGGCAAGGTCAAAGCAAGCTGAAAGTAGGTTATGACGTCGCACTGGAAAGCTGGTTACACGCCAGAAATCAAAACCTCTTGAAAACTCTTATGAACCGGAGCCGGGTCATTCATCCTAAACGGTTGTGCGAGCCATGAGCCGGATATGCTCAGATACGGCTCAAATCGTCCCGAGTGAGACCAGATAACAACAAGAAACAAAACCATTGAGAATAAATTTAAAATTTATTTTGCAAAGGAGTGTGGGAAGGAAGGGAGTGAGGAGGCAAGGCTAGATTTAGCATTGATTAATGGTTTAATAGAAATTATCAATGTTCATGCTATTTATTTATATATTTACCCATTTATTTATTTGCCTTAGGGGCAGTGTGACAAGAGCTGCTGTATATGTGCTTGCCAAATGTGATACAAATTGTGATCGTACTATGCATTTTGTTTTGGATCAATACATTGCATGAAGATCATCACAAACATTCTAAAGATGATATGATGAAAGTAATAAGAGAGAGAGAGGGGGGGGGGGGGCATGAAAGACAGAAAAGACAGGAAGAAGAAGAAGATAGAGTAGAAAAGAGATTTGTCCTCATACACACACACACACACGCACGCACACACACACACACACACACACACACACACACACACACACACACTATTCTTATTAGTGCTTAAGATTTCTTCTTCTTCTGTGTTCCCAGGCCATATGGCCACAATGGGTAAGGTACGTATGAGTCGGTTTTCAGTTTTCACTGGTCTCCCCGCTGCGTATAGCCGACATATTCTGATTTCGGAGGAGCTCAAAGGTGAACAATTGTTTGGAAGATTTTTTAGAAAAAAAGCAGGAGAATGGGCCAGTAAGTCAGAAAGATAGTAGATGATAGAAAGCAAAGGGAAAAGGCAGAGTCAAAGAGAGTGGCAGATTAGAGGAAGTTACAAGCACAGAACTTCCAGAAGGTGGGGGAACTATTTTTACAAAAGACCCCCCGGTATCCCCACGAGGAATGCTTAAGATTTAACATACTCCTTGTGATTCACAACTACGATGAACAGTAAGTTTTGTAAGGCATAGTTGTTGACGTACCCTGGCTAAAAGACTCCAGGGATCATCCCAACAGCCCAAGCACTTGAACACCATGCATCAGCTAGGGATGAGAAAATTATGCGTGACCATTTTTGATTACCCCGCCACATGGGCAGCCACACTCCATCTTCGGGGGAGAAAGACATAGCAAAAGTTCAGAATATTCTCACATTGTTTCCTCCAAATAACAAAGCACATCACATGCACCAACATCAATGCATTGAATGTTTTACTGAACCCTTTTATAAAGAACCATGCATAATCAAGAAAGAAAGAAACACGAAGAAAATGGAGTTTTACGTCCTCTTGGTCTGAATCAGACACATATGGGACATTTGTAAATACAAATATGGTGGGAACGATACTGGAGGCAATGCCCGGAGGCAGTACGAAACCAGGTACAGCTATGACCACGCCTCGGTTAAACCTCATCGGCTATGGCACCGCCACAAGTGATTAGTAAAAAAAACAAAAAAACAAATAACAACAAGTGAATGAATAAAAAGCAGTAAACAAAGAAAGAAAAAATGTGCTGTGGATTTTGCTTGTTTTTTGTTGCTGAGAATTTTACAGATCAAAAACTGCTGTCTTGTTCAGCATTATTACAAGTCTGAAAAACTCAAAGCAAAGTTTTCTTTGAAAACGAACTTAGACAAAAAAAGAAAACATGAATCAAGTGTTGAAAATTTACAATCCTGCAATATGACTAATCCTGTAATATAGAAATCCATGTCTAAATATTTTAGAAATGTCAGTTACAGAAATCCATGTCTAAATATTTCAGTATAGAAAAGTCTGATTCCCCGTTTCTGAAAAACAACTACCGCAGTTCAGCGCAGACACTGTCTGATGTCTCGGTCTCTCTCTCTCTTCTCATGCCAGTTTTCCCCCATGCTTCCCTAATTAACTCCCTTCCCTGCCTTCCATTGAGGCTTTATACCGAACTTGAAATTCTCTACCCCTGTCTCTTGGCCTGAGATGCGAACGCCCCCTGCTTAAAGACCCCCCCCCCCATGTCACGTGTCACATTCCCTCTTATGCTAGGAAGATTTCTTACTAGCTATAAGAGGGAAAACACGTGAAAACCGTGATTTTGACACGTGACGTGGTGAGTCTTTAAGATTACCACCCTTGACTGTCAGGAACTAGTAGTATATAGCGTCAGAAAATTATCTGCTCCTGACTCGTCACCAGGCAGTTTGGCCCTAAAATTATCGCCCTTTTAAAACTTTTAAAAATCAACCGAGTTGACCACGATTGATTAACTATGATGAATATGTTGTTCAAGACATTGCGAGTTTAGTCCTGCATTTTGTTAAAATTACTTGAATTTTTTTTCTTTAGACTTGAAAAGAACAAAGATACGAGGTTTTTGTCCTTAACTAGATCTGAATTTGGGACTTACGAGGGTTTTTTTCTTCTATTTTCACAACCTCATTTACCCCAGATGTTAGAGATACGAGCTTTTGGTGGAAGGTGGTGGGGGAAATACGAAAGCTGACTAACTCAAAAAAATAAAGATACAAGGTTTTTTAATTTCACCGACGCATTTTTAATGCTAACAATGCCGAAGCTACAGAAAATTACAGCTGCGTTTGCTTCTAATTACTGCGGCTCAGCGCAGAAAGACAGGGAACAGGCAGACAGCTGTCTGACGTTGTAGACGTAGTAATCTCCACAGTTTCTGACGGTGATGTCGGCGCTCCAGTTGCAGCAGTCGGACGACCAATGGGAACAGGCCCTGGCCTCGACCTCCTGACCCACACCTGGCAACGACTCACCTTGAAGGTCAACCCAGGTCGGGGCATGAGTGTGGCAATGCCTCTCCTGGAACAAAGAGAAAAAGAAATGTTTCACAGTCCTACATTACAATATACACATCTGTATTGTTCAAAATTCGGGACTTTCATTGTGTTGCAATGCCTCCGGGCATTGCCTCCAGGATCGTTCCCACCATCTGTATATCTACTAATGTCCGATATGTGTCTGTTCCAGACCGGAGGACGTTAAGCAGAATTTCATTTTACAGTCAACCTGAGTGTTCCAAGCACCCTACTCTCTTGACAAAAACTGTCCCAAATTGTGAGGTGCTTCTTCTTCTGTGTTCCCACGGCATATGGCCATAATGGGTGAGGTACGTATGTTTCCCGGCTTTCAGTTTTCATTGGTCTCCATTCAGCCGACACATTCTGATTTTAGAGGAGACTCGCTGTACAGGAGACTTTCTTTTAGTAATAAATAAATAGAAAGGAGACTGAATGAATGTCCTGATAACCGGGCTGTCTACGATATACCGGTGTTCCCGTCAGGTGCGTTTTTGTATGTGTTTTTCCAGCATTATATGGCTTTCCATTTATTCAAACTCAGTATCAGTGTTTCACATCACTATAAATCATCTTTAGTTAGCGTTTTTGGCAAATGTTAAGATCAGCTCCCTCCGCTGTTCCATGGTGAAGTTGGCCAATCAGCTTAACAGAAAAGGTAAATCAGAGGGAGCTGATTGGCTCTAACCCTAAGCCTTCACCCTGGAACAGCGGAGAGAGCTGATCTTAACATTAGCCGCGTTTTTTATTCAATCACCCTGAAATAACATTGACTTTTTTCGCCTTATTTCAAGTCCGCATTATTAGCATTTATTTATCATCATCCCCAATCCCAAATCAGCATTATGTTTTTAATCCCTTCAGTTCTAATCAGTATTCGCGTGGATTTTCTCTCTTTTATTTTATTTTACCAAATCATGGTTTTCAAGCGTTTTCCCTCTTATAGCTAGTAAGAAATCTTAAGAAATCTTCCAAGCATAAGAGGGAATGTGATATGTGTGTGTGTGTGTGGGGGGGGGGGGGGGGGGGGGGGGGGGGGGGTCTTTAAGCAATCAAACTTGAATCTTACTTCCACACAGTGCGTGGGGATAACAGCGCTGTCCCCGTTCAGCATGAAGCGCTTCCATCCAGGGGTGATGTCCCTGTCACACAAGTGGTCGTATCCGCTGTACTCCCCGCCTATGGCACGACGAGGGTCGTCAATAGTCTCGTAATTGTCCGGATGGCATGGACCTATAAAGTATAGCGGAATATGAGTTAGTTAGTTCACAGTACATATCTATATTGTTAAAAACTCGGGACTTTACTGGTGTTGCACTGCCTCCGGGCATTGCAGCCAGTATTGTTCCCGCCATCTTTGTATTTACAAATGTCCCATATGTGTCTATGACCGAGAGGACGTAAAACACAATTTTTCATTCGTTAGTTAGTTCATTATTTGACATATCATCATGCAAGTGTACAGTGGCACAGAGGTGACGCGTTCGCCTCGTATTATACACAGGGTTCCCACATATCTCTAAAAGAAAAATTCAAGGGCTATTCCAGGACCATGCTGGTAAATTTTAAGGACTAAAAATTCTGCTTGTAAATATGGATACTAAGCATTAACGTAGAAGCTGTGCTAATGTCGAGCTAATCTGATGATTTGAAGCTAAGCAAAAAATAGAACACACCAAAAGCCCAGTCAGCAAAAGTCTGCTGTGACAATATCAGGTGGTCAAATCTTTCGGATGAGACGATAAACCGAGGTCCTGTGTGCCCATGCACTTAGCAAACGTTAAACCCAGTGGCAACGAAAAGGTTGTCATTTGGTGAAAATTTACCCCCCTCCCCCCTCTTTCCTTCCTCATCAGTCACACAAAAATCACATGCAAATTTCTAAAAAAAATGGGTGGCGCGCTTTTGGCTGTGATGTGCTCTCCATGTGGGAGCTACCCGAATTTCACAGAGTCGCCTCAGTGACTAGGCCTATAAAGTACCAAATACCAACTTAGTTTTACATCAATGACTCGACACTAGGATGCTTTAGCACTGACACTAAAGTCTTAGTGGAAAGGCAGTTTTGTGGATTGCTTGGCCCTTTAATAAACAAGATTCTGAAGAGTAAATTTGGGCATCCTGAAACCAATCCTACAATCGTGCTTTATCCTATATATGTCAGCATTAAGGCTCGGCTACAAGACAGCTAAAATCGTACAACTGTACGATACGATTCGATCACGTGGTCTCGAGGAACAAATGTGATTCGCGTTTTGAGACCACGTGATCGAATCGTATCGTTCGTATCGTACAGTCGTACGAATTTAGCTGAGGTGTAGCCGGGCCTTTACCCTGCACCATATTATATTCGTCCTTTATCGCACTGTATATTCATCTGCATTGCTGAACATTCGGGACTTTTATGGTATTGCACATCTTTATATCTACTATTGCCCCATAATGTGTCTGATCCAGACCGGAGGACGTTAATCAGATTTCCACTGTAGATTCAGACAAAGGGTGCACGCACTGTTCACTTCGGCCTTGATAATAGGCTGTACAGCTGATTCCATGTTGTCCAACTTATAAGACATGACACAGTGTCATACTTCCATTCTTCTTCGTTCGCTCAGACAGTTTCCTGCCATATGAGCGTATATGCGTCATGCTGCCGTTATGCGCCTAACTAAGAAACAGGCCCAGCATGTCCGACTTCGGCTGAATAAATCTTTTGTAAGAATGTATAGAAAAAAGGCAGGAGAATGCACCAGTAAGATAGAAAGATAGCGGATGACAGTAAGCACAGGGAAAAGGCAGAGTCAAAGAGAATGACAGAATTAGAGGAAGATACAAACACAGAACTTCCAGAAGGTGGGGGAACTATTGTACAGAAGACCCCCCGGTGTCCCCACGGGGGTGGGGGCATACTTCAATAAAGCGCAATGCAATACATTGCAAACACTCCCAACTATGGCCTAACAATGATTCGATGCGTAACTTAAACTATATATAAAGATGAAAACCTAGGAAATACAATGCAACATACTGCACTGCATTCACATACAACTCTCTCTCTCTCTCTCTCTCTCTCTCTCTCTCTCTCTCTCTCTCTCTCTCTCTCTCTCTCTCTCTCTCTCTCACTCTCTCTCTCTCTCTCCCTCTCTCATTTCCCATGTTATCTTATAATGTGTGTGGGTTGTTTGCTTGTTTTTTTGTTTGTTTTTGTTCTTCCTTAAAATTGGGTTTATTCTGAAAAATTGTCATTGTCTCAAAATGGTTTCCCTTTTTTCGTACTCAATTTAAACTACCAATTCAAGTTCACCATTGTTAAGTATTATCCATGTTTGCTTTAAATCCCATTTTTGATTTATTTTTCAATTATTTCATGTGCCAATTTTTGTTCCATTTTCTTGACTTGATTGTTTTATGTCAAATTTTCTTTGCTTGATGCATGGTATGAATGTGTGAGTGAGAGGGCAAGGTGTAAAGAAGCTATTGTAGCTTATCCTTTTTACCCTCAATAAAACATTCGTATTCGTATTCGTATTCTCTCTCTCTCTCTCTCTCTCTCTCTCTCTCTCTCTCTCTCTCTCTCTCTCTCTCTCTCTCTCTCTCTCTCTCTCTCTCTCTCTCTCTCTCTCTCTCTCTCTCTCTCTCTCTCTCTCTCTCTCTCTCTCTCTCTCTCTCAATTACCAGATCTGTCTTGACCTCCCTCCTCTTCATTGCTGTCGCCTCCATTGCCGTTGCCCCCTGGGATCCCATTTTCATCCAGGGATTGTTGGATTTCCTCCAGCAGCTCTTTCTGGGCGTCTACACTGCCCTGCATCTCTATAGGACACATAGAAGGCATTATCATTATCATCGTCGCCATCATCATCACCATCATCATCATCAACAGTTCTTACTGGGCGTTCACGTTGCCCTGCATCTCTATAGGACACATGAAAGACATTATGATTATCATCATCATCATCATCATCATCATCATCATCATCATCATCATCATCATCATCATCATCATCATCATCATCATCATCATCATCATCATCA
>JAGGCT020001641.1:0-2500 GCA_017654935.2 Phymorhynchus buccinoides
TCTCTCCAACCTTCCCTCCCTCTCTCCCTCTGTCCCTCCCTCCCTCCCTATCTCCCTCTCCAGTCCCCCCCCTTCTCTCTCTTTCTCCAACCTTTCCTCCCTCTCTCCCTCTGTCCCTCCCTCCCTCCCTATCTCCCTCTCCAGCCCCCCCCCCCCCCTTCTCTCTCTTTCTCCAACCTTTCCTCCCTCTCTCCCTCCCCCTACCCCTCCTCTCTCTCTCTCTCTCCCTCCCTCTCTCCCTCTCCACTCCCCCCTTCTCTCTCTTTCTCCAACCTTTTCGCCCTCTCTCCCTCCACTCCCCCTCCCCCTCCCCCTCTCTCTCCCCCCCCCCCCCCCCCCCCCCCTCTCTCTCTCTCTCTAGCATAGATAATAATAATAGGTTTTGTTTTGTTATTGATGTGTTACAATATAGGGATGTATTTTGCATGCTTTATATTACTTTGTATGTGTTTATTTTCGTTTTCCATTTTCTACTTTACATGTATTTGTCCAGAGGGCTGGATGTAAAAAAGCATGTTATTGCTTACTCTATTACCCTCTATAAATAAAATTCGTTCATTCATTCATTCTCCTCTCTCTTCTCTCCCAGTGGATAACGACGGCGGAGCCATTACTAGTGATAGGCTGTACACCGTAATAAAGCTTACCTAGAGAGAAAATGGAGTTTTACGTCCTCTTGGTCTGAATCAGACACATATGGGACATTTGTAAATACAAATATGGTTGCCGGGAACAATACTGGAGGCAATGCCTGGAGGCAGTACGAAACCAGTAACGTCCCAATTTTTTTATAATTAATACAGATAGCTGTAGCGGTGACCACGCCTCAGTTAAACCTCATCGGCTATGGCACCGCCGCAAGTAGTAATAAGGTAATAAGGCTTACCTGTCAACGGGGTGAACCTTTACGCGGTCCCAAGGGACAAAGTGCAGTAGGTGTGAAGCAATAATAGCCTGATCAGATTTCCACCGCATTTCTCCATAATTATTAAGCTCTTTGGTTCCTTATTTTATGAGAAACTAGCGCAACGCCGAGTACTGGTAACGCCTAGTACCGGTAACGCCTAGTACAGGTAACGCCAAGTACCGGTAACGCTGAGTACCGGTTTCGCCGAGTCCGTGAAATATTATGTTTTTACTTTTGTGGCTGAAAACCCAATTTATAGACCCCTACCACTTTCAAGGCCTACCGATCTCCCTGACCTTGATCTTGACCAAGATCAGTATGCAATCATCAGAACGGCCGGCCATAAGCCAAAGTACCTACATGCCAAGTTTGAAGTCTCTAAGACCAACGGTGTGGACGTTATAGCCCCTTAAAGATTTTCGGTTTTCAAGGTCATATGCCAAGGTCAAGGTCACGACGGCGATAATTTATGCGCGGATGCCTTCCTCTGCACCACACAAAATTGGAAACGATTCGGTGAAGCGGTTCGGGAGATATGCTTGGGCCAGAAAAAAACAATTGTTAGACCCCTACCACTTTCAATGCGTACCAATCTCCCTGAACTTGACCTTCACCTTCATCGGTATGCCATCATCAGAATGGCCATAAGCGAAAGTACCTGCATGCCAAGTTTCAAGACTCTAGGACCTACGGTGTATTGGACCCTTAACGATTTTCGGTTTTCAAGGTCATACGCCAAGGTCAAGGTCAGAGCGGCGAAAAGTTTTGCGCAGATGCCTTCCTCTCATGGGGACACACCACCACACAAAAGTTGAAGCGATTCGGTCAAGCGGTTTGGGAGATCCTTGGGACAGACAGAACAGAACAACAAACAAACAAACAAACAAAGGAAACAAACCTGAACGAAAGCATGCTCCTTTGCGATCGTAGATCGGCAAAGGACTAAAAAAAAACCGAGCTGAAAGCCTACTTAGTTCAACCAGAGAGGTTTTTAATCTGTCGTTCAACCATTGTAGGTCCGTTTTGGTAAATCTCGGGACTCACAACAAAAACAACAAAAGCATTAATTCTCCTCCATGAACACCCCCCACCGCACACACACCTCCAACCATCCCCCGTCCCCACTCCCACCCCCATCCCCCACCACAACCCCACCCCACCACCCCTGCACCCCTCCACCCCCTCCAGCCCCCCCCCCCCCCCCCCTCTCCCCCGGATGCTGTTGAAATTTTGCACCAAGATAGTCACTATCTCCGGTCATGCCCGTTCGAAATTTCGAGTCAATGCGGGTCTGGTTACGCCGCGGTTTGTGAAAAGGTTAAAAGGTTAAGCGGCGCATATCGCGTGCGTTTCTTAATCGATTCGCTTCCGGTTTGGCACACGGATAGTCACCGTCCCCGGTCACCTACCATCCAAACCGCGCAAATGACACGGCTGCCTCGGTTGGCGTTGCCATTGCCCCGTTAGAGCTCACAGCAAATTTGAAGCGATTCGGTCGAAAAACGGCGGAGTTATAAGGCCCGTTTTGTGTTTCAGACAGACAGACAGACGGACACTTGCCTTTTAGCATAAAGACTAGCGGTTACACCTTGC
>JAGGCT020001641.1:7500-25000 GCA_017654935.2 Phymorhynchus buccinoides
AGCATGGGAGGAGGGGAGGAGGAGGAGGAGGAGGAGGCGGAGGAAAAAACGAACCGAGGATCATCCTGGACTTTGTCTTCATCCAAAGAGCAAGACATTCACCTCGCAGTGCCGCCTTCCAGGAAAAAGAAGAAAAACAGAAGGAAAACGAAGAAGCCGGATGAGGAGGAGGAGGAGGAGGAGGAGCAGGAGGAGCAGGAGGTAGATGGGCAAGATCTTGGTGCGGAAAAGACCTCCTCCGCAGAAAAAGAAGAGAAGACGAAGAAGAATAAGAAAAAGAAGAGAAAGAAAGCGGAGGAGAAGGAAAAGGATGCGGAAAAAGAATTGGCTTCTTCGAAAGCGGTGGATGACGATGGTGGCAGCAGTCGAAAGTCTGGAACCAGCAACGCCAGAGACGTCTCCCCGCGAAGTCTGACCGAGCGAAGCAAAGCCAGCTCCAAGAGCAGCGAGAGGGGGGAGGGGGAAAGAGAGGAGGGAGAGGGAGAGGAGGGAGAGCTGGGGGTGAATGACGAGGGTTACGAGACCATGTCGCCTTCCCCCTGCCACCTCCTGGCTGCCCGCAACCAGCAGCAACAGATTGCACGATGCCAGGTGAGGCTGGGTGTTTAACCTTTACCGGATCATGCTTTTGACTACACGGACACGATGGCGGGGGTCTTCCACGACCCCCTACTCAGCAAAGAGCAAATTCCGAGGTGTTTATCCCTGTCCGGATGGCGGGGGTCTCCCACGACCCCTACTTGTCAAGGAGGCACCATGTGTTTATCCCTGTCCGGATGGGGTCTCCCACGACCCCTACTCAATGCACTGCCTTGCTCTTTAAAGTAGGGGTCGTGGGAGACCCCCGTCATCCGGACAGGTATATCAAAATTACGCGTCATATTACGTCATTTATATTTTATGCACATTAATAAAATTCAACACACTTAAAGCCAGTTACGTTTTTGACAAAGTCATGAAATTTCATGAAGATTGCTTAAATAGTTTTAGAAATATAACATGTTTTGTGTGTCAAGGGGTCGTGGGCGACCCCAGAAGTCCGGTAAAGGTTAAATCAATATGAAAATGTGTGTGTGTGTGTGTGTGTGTGTGTGTGTGTGTGTGTGTGTGTGTGTGTGTGTGTGTGTGTGTGTGTGTGTGTGTGTGTGTGTGCTTGCATGTGTGTGTGCGAGTGTGTATGTGTGAGTGCGTGATGCGTTGATGTTCTGCTTTCATCTTTGTAGCTGTTGGGATTCGTTTGAGCGTTTGGTTATACTGTCCTCCGCTCAAGATGGGACAGAAATATGTTTTCAGTTCGCATAGATCTGCTTGTACATCTGTCAGTTTGTCTGTGCAATTTCGCAAGAAACTGCTGAGCAGAATCACTTCAAGTTTTGTACGGTATTTCATTACATTCGTCGTACTGTTGTTGTTGGTGGTGTTTTGTTGTTGTTTTTTCAATCCTTCTACCACCTCCATTGTTCTTGTTTGCCTATACTTGTTGTTGGGCTTATTTTAATAATAATAATAATAATAATACAGACACTTTAAAGCGTAAACTTTTGCTCGAGTGAAGTTGTTTAAAATTCCTATTGTCATTAAAGGGGCATCCTAACGGATGAGTTTTTTTTGTAAGAAACACGTTGAGATCACCAGGAAAACACCCTCACTTTGCTCTGGTTTCCTAGAAATCAAACCGTCAAATCGGCGATTCCTCCTTGGCGGAGGTGCTGGAAGTCAAATTCTTTCACCCAAAGAGAAGGCGTGTGTTTCTAATGGCCGCCAAATCGCTTGCACAAAATTTTCGCAATACAAGCCTTTTTTTTATTTTTCTAAATTTTATACAGTTTATCTAAAGGAGTTTCGCTCAAAACAAATAGCTCCAATTTTTTTTGGCTTCACTTACAAAAAAAAGAAAACGCTTCAGCTTCAGAGTGACCTCAGCTTCAGAGTGACCTCCACCCACCCCATCCAAAATGGCTACTCTCCGGCATCTCCGCCAAGGAGGAATCGCCGTTTTGACGGTTTAATTTCTAAAACAAAGTGAGTGTTCCGATCCTTGAAAATGCTGTCTTTCTGGTGATCTCGACGTGTTTCTTGCAAAAAAACTCATCCGTCAGGGTCCACCTTTAAGATGCTTGTTAATTTTGTTCCTGTTCTAACACATGTTCTTTCTCCACATGCTGTTCCACTGTGTGCCCAACAGCAGCCTCCCTCCATCCCGGTGAAGCCCAACAAAGCCTTCCTGGCCTTACGGCGCAGCACGGACATACACCAGGCGCACTGCATCCCCACCAAGTACAACGAAGCCCGGCCCCTGCAGTGGAAGAAGGTGCGCTCGGCGGGCAGCTACCAGGCGGAGAGCCCCCTGTGGCACCAACCTAGCCCCAGCCCACAACCGGCGTCCCCTTCGTCCCCCAAGCTACCACCCCCTACTCCCGCAGGGACCCCCACCAGCGTGTGCATGCTGTCTCCGCGCAGCGGCGTGCAAAGCCGATCATCATCCTCAAGCGCCGTGTCCACTGTAGAGCTGGGTGTCGGCAACAACAACAACGTGACCAAGCCTAAAATCCTGCAGCCTTCGTCGTCTCGCTCCAGGCTGAACTCCGGAAAGTCTGTCGGGGCTTCTTCCAGTGTGTCCTTGAACTCCGCCGCTACGATGACGACCTTGACCCCTTCGTTGACCCCTAGCAGCGGCGACAGGCTGTACCCCCTGCAGATGAAGGTGCCCAGCTACATGCGCATGACCACCAGCTGCTACGTCAAGCGACGGCTGGACCCCAACTTCACCAACCAGTACAGCTCTCTGGAGTTTGTCGCACCTACCCCTTCCCCCTCCCCCTCTCCATCCCCGGCTCTCCGCCCTCACCCCTACATCCTCACCACCAGCGAAGCTAGAGACTCTGTGGGCACGAGAAGAGGGGTGAATGGTGAAGACGGTAGGAATAGTAAAGGTGGTGGTGGTGGTGGTGGACTTTATTACAACAAATCTGCCCTGTTCGCGGTCGGCGGGTCTTTGCCCTCCATGCTCGACCCCGCTTCTCCCCCACTGTCCAGGAAGAAGGGGGTGGGGGTAGGGGGAGGGGTGGGGGGAGGGGTGGGGGGAGTGCCCAACATCCGAAACAACAGCAGCGTCATTCAGTCCCCCTCCGCCAAACTGACTGTCGCCAAGATCAGGTAACCCAGCACTGAGCTAGTATAGGTCACTGTGCTCAAAGTTGCTTTCCCTTGAATAAATGTAGCCGGTGAGAGTGGAGCTCCAGGAGAAGCTGTGGGGACCAACAAAGGCGCTACAAAAGACAGCAGACTTCGCCGTCGGGTCTGGACTAAAGATTTAAACATGGCCACGCTGAAGAAGAAGAAATGTAGAAAAACAGGTGGATATAGGGCCTAAAAGAATGAGAAGTCTAAGTAAAAATGTAACAAAGAGAGGAAAAGTTATCTATTTAAAAGGTATGCATCCCCGTTGGATACATGTTTGTTTTCCTTCCGCGAGCATCTCATCCCTTTATTTTTGGTCAAATCAGTCATTGATAGGCGTAGTGCTTTCCTTTGGGTGAGAGCTTTTAGTCTTTTCAACAGCATCTCAAAGTCTTTCCGATTGGATATATAGCACATTACATTGTATTGTTACAAATTCGGGACTTTCCTGGTGTTGCACTGACTCCGGGCTCGTTCCCACCATCTGTATATCTACTAATGTCCCATATGTGTCTGTTCCAGACCGGAGGACGTTAAGCAGAATTTCATTCATTCTTTCCGGTTGGATTTATTTTCCTTTCTCTGTGGATTGTCTGGTGTTGAGTGATCTTTGTTCTCACCCTTGTTTCTTCCACCAGAATTGTTGTTTCGCTGATCAATATAACAATTTCCTTTAATCGAATCAATGAACTCTGAATTGTGGAAACTCCAACAACAGTCCTGTGCATCCCAGTTTTGTTTGTTTTTACCTTTATTTTCACAAAGAATCAACCATGTGAAATTCAAACTGCCCTCATATGGTGAATGTGTCATTGCTAGTGGTGCGCCATTTAGGTTTTTTTAGTAGACTGTGTGATACTCTACTCCAGAGATGCTGGGGACAGACTTTAAAGGGGCACCATGGCGGATTATTTTTGCAAGAAACACGACGAGATCAGCAGGAAAACACCCTTTACAGATATCGCACTCACTTTGCTCTGGTTTCCTAGAAATCAAACCGTCAAATCGGCGATTCCTCCTTGGCGGAGGTGCTAGAAGTCAAATTATTTATAATGGCCGCCCGAGTTTAGACCAAATCGTTTGCACGAAATTTTCACAATACAACCTCTTTATTTATTTATTTTTAATTTTATGAGGTTTACCTAAGGAAATTTCACTCACAACAAAGGAAATACATGTAGATCCTTTTTTTTTTTTACTGCACTACAAAGAAGAAAAAGCTCTACAATGAGTGACCTCCACCCACCCCATCCAAAATGGCTTCTCTCCGGCATCTCCGCCAAGGAGGAATCGCCATTTTGACGGTTTGATTTCTAGGAAACCAGAGCAAAGTGAGTGTTCCGATCCTTGAAAAGGCCGTCTTTCAGGTGATCTCGACGCATTTCTTGCAAAAACTCATCCGTCAGGGTCCACCTTTAACCCTTTCACCGCCAATGTCGCATTCTTGCACCACAATGATTTAACACTCGTGTCATTAAAACTCTTGAATCAGGGTCTATTATTCAATAATATTGTGCTCCTAAATTTGGGCAGTAAGGATTGACCCTATTCTAAATGTGTCACAGAAAAATCGCACAATATTGCAGATGAAATATTTCTGTAATCAAAATACATTTTATGGAAACGCTTGGTTCAAAGATGGCTGGCAGTGAAAGGGTTAAGGGGAAAAAAAGATTGATTTTGTTAGTACATGACACCTAGCTGAAAGGTCTTTGGAACGCAAATATGATAGCAAATGACTTATTTATTATCTTTAAAAAATATACGCCTTAACTTGTTGTAAGAGGTGTAAACTACACATACAGCATTGTTTCAATGTAACCTATCTGTGCCATGCTGGTGTTATGCATAAAAAGAATGACTCCCATAGACTAACTCTTGGCTCAATAGTTTATGCAGAAAAATTAACCCTGTATTACTATGCTCTATTGATGTATAAATCGAAGCCTTTTTGCTTTGATGCTGTTCGTCGTTGTTTTTTGTTTTTTAAATATTGATCGTGGGACTCAATATTCTGTGGGGAGTCATTTTTTCCCATAACACCAGCAACCATTTCTGCTATATATTACATACAAACTTGTTCGCACTAAAAGAAACTTTGTAAGAAAAGCATTAATAATAATTGTATTTATTGATCTGTGAATATAATTCAACGATTTGTATTTATTGATTTGTATACTATACCTGTATTCCACTTACAAATAATGATTTTTTTTCCATAAAATGATGTCCAGAACTATGTAAAAGCAAAGCTGTGATATGAGAGAGAAATAAAGTTATAGATTTCAAGATGTTATTGTTGTGTGCTCACAAATGTGAGAGAATGAATTGCACGAGAAGCCCGTGCGTGGAGGGCTGAGAAAGAGGGAGATTGTGCGAGACTTGTGACGAGCGCGGGAGTGGTCATGAGTTGTGAGAAGAGATGTGAGAGAAGGAGAGAATAAAATAGGAGTCGACTCGAACACTTGGTCGTCCCGTGTCAGGGCCAGAATGAATGTTTGAATGAATGCAAACACCTCGGCCACAGCACCACAACACTACACAAAGCATTATATTTGTTTCGTAAGAACATGCGTCACTAAGTGCAATCTTCCGCGGTAGCCGCGCTTGCCTGGAGAATGGATGGAAAATGAAAGGAGATTCCCAAACAAGGGAACTAACTCCAATGAGAGACACTCTCCTATGAGTGATCTCCCTTAGCAACATCGGCCACATGACAAACCCCTCGAATAATCCTCAGTTTACTTCTGTTAGCGAAACCATTTTCAGTTTAAGTTAAAAGTGTGATTGCGTGACAAGACAAATTTTGTTTAATCAGTCTTTTGTCCGGGGGAATAAACCTGAGCAGGGCCTGGGAAACATAACTCAAAAATGGTCAATGAGAGACTTAGTGGGATTTTTGTCACGCCAGAGGGCATGACGCTCGTGTGGGGCTAATCCTCTCTATATTCTTAGTTGGGGATAAAGAGAATGAGAGAGAGAGTGAGTAGTTCTACCATCTCTCTCTCTTTTACTACGCCCAACTAAGAAAATCGCGTGATAAGCCCCTAGTGCATTGACTGCCCTCTGGCGTGACAAATATCGCCATAAGTCGACCATTTCCTTCTTCTTCTTCGATCACTCAGTTTCCTGTTAATTATGAGCGCAGATACGTCATGCTGCCGTTATGCGCCTAAGTAAGAAATAATTAGGCCCAGCATGTCCGACTTCAGCTGTAGGAAATCTTTTTGAAAGTGCTTCTTGAAAATAGACAGAAGAATGGACAAGAAAGGCAGAAATATAGTAGATGACAGCAAGCAAAGGGAAAAGGCAGAGTCAAAGAGTGTGACAGATTAGAGGAAGCTACAAGCACAGAACTTCCAGAAGGTGGGGGAATTATTTATACAAAAGACCCCCCCCCGGTATCCTCACAGGGGGATTGGTCAATTTTAATGTGTTGGGTAGGTCCCGATTGTCCCTTTCCCATCTCGCCCTTTCTTTGATCTATGCCGCATGCCTCGTCACGTGAGTTCCCTTTGGTGAGGAGTGCCATTTCGCCCTTTCAATGAGTTCCATTTCGCCCTTTTCTCACTCAAATTCATAACCTCTTGGTCCTTGAGTGAATGGGAGGGGAAGAGAGAGAAGCATGCAAGCCCTATGTGTATCTGTAAGTGTATGTGCACACACACACACACACACAACACACACACTTTTTTCTAAGGCATCAGAGTATTTTTATAAGTCACATCATAACCATCAACATTTTTGTTTTTCATTCTACCAATGACTAAGACAAGTTCAATCCTATCTAGTATCAGCAGGCACCAGGCAAAGTGTAACAACCCGACAGTTGGGAAAATCCTGGGTTCAACATGTCGCATGAAAATAGGTAGCTCGTAAAAATAAGTAGCTCGCTACCTATGACAGTGTATTTGCGACATTGAGCATGAACCACAAATTTCACTTTTTTCTAGGGTTAGGGTTAGGGTTAGGTAAATGGTTAAAGTACAGAAAAAGTGAAATTTGTGGTTGTCGCAAATACAGACTCTCATAGTAGCGAGCTACTTATTTTTACGAGCTACCTATTTTCATGCGACACAACAGACAATTTGTTTTTTTAAGTGTTTTCTTACTGCAAAACAGCTGTCCGCCATAATAAGTAAATAAGACAAATATGGAACAAGCATGGTATCTAAGGAACAGATTACAGAGAGTTTTAAAGAAAGATGACTTTTAATAGGAATTGTTCGGAAATAATTAAGGAGAGTAATCTTATGGTGTATGGGAGTGATTTCATCTAATAGGGCATTTGCTACGAGTGTTCGTTCTCTTTTCTAGACTACTACTTTGCCCGCAATCGTTCTGCCCAAGTTACGCTGGCCTTTCTAATTCAACCATCTAAATTCAACTCAGTGAATTTCAAGGTCGTCCTCACATGGCAAATGCCCTATTCAATCGGTCAAACAGGGGAAGTTACTCTACCATGAGGTAGATCCCAAGAGGGAATAACACTATTCTCTGCTGTGAAGTTGAGGTCATGTTGCATGACTTGAGGGTAAATTAGACCTATAAGCGTTTGTTTCATTCTCGTTCAACATTTTGGATATAAATTTAATGAGTACACAATTTTCACTCACCTATATCAGTAAAAATTCATGATGGGGGAAAAAAATCAAGCGGCTCAGGCTGATTGGGATGCCCTTATTACGCAAAGAAAAGAACACGCTTACGCTTACGTCAAAGTAAATAATCCCCCCAAATTACGTCAATAGCGTCAGCTCATGCCACACAAAAAAGAATGCATGATGTACAAACTCGACACAGTGAGCTGCAAGTCATATTAACCCTTTCACCACCAATGTCGCATTTTAGCACCGCAGTGATTTAACACCTATGTCACTAAAAAGGCATCAAATTGGGGTCTATTATCCAAAGACCCTATTATCTTAGTTTTGGGAAGTAAGGATAGACCTTATTTTATATAATATTATAGAAGAATCCCCAATACTGCAGATGGATTTTGTTCTCTACCCAGGTAATTTAAGAGATTTTGGGCTTAAATATGGCTGGCGGTGAAAGGGTTAAGAGTGGGCTATCACTGTGCTGCCATGGGGAAATAGAAACATCTCGTGAATAATGTTAACGTGCACACAGACCTTTAGCATTACCACCAAAACCATCATCCTCAGTAACTAGCATACAACGAGCTTTGTAAACGTAAACGCAGTCTTCAAACAAAACGGAACTTCACATCAGTTCCATAATCCTTATCAGATCCTGTCAATCCTGTCCAACAATGGACCACCGGGACAGCAGAGGGAGGCGACTGCTATTGTGGCACAGCTGGGCTGGAATTTGATTTTTAGAAGATATTCTCATCAAGACACATGCCCACCATGGCACTTTCTTGGCTACGAGGACTTCAGGTCAGTTCGAGTCAGGACTATCCCCCCCCCCCCCCCCCCCCCCCCCCTGGACAATCCCCCCCCCCCTCCCCCCCCCCTGGACAATCCCCCCTGACAATAGGAATTGTTCTGAAAAAAATTAAGGAGTAATTTCATGGTGTGTGGGAGTGATCTTGCATAATTCAATCGGTCAAACAGGGGAAGTCATTCTAGCATCAGCTCCTGTAGCCTATTGACTCGTGTGTTTGAGCAGACATACAGCACTTAGAACACTGTGTGTCATTCTAAAAAATTTGTCAATTATATTTTTGCGTCACATTTTGCAAGTTTTATCAGTTTGTGGCCATTGGCCACCCATAATTTTTCTATAAAAAATGTTTGCAAGTCGCTGACTCGCATCCTGCGGTTGTAAGCTTCGACGCCATTGTAGCATTGTTGCTATGGTATTTGACCGAGCAATAGAGGTAAACAACTCTAATTTTCACAAAGTGCTCTCCCCTATTTTTTTCCGAAAATCGTCTATTCCCCCCTAGGACAATACTCGCCTATGACACACACACACTCACACGCACGTATCACTAACAAACTGAAATCTAAACCAAACTTTGATAAATTTTTCACTGAATGGTTTGACTACAGGCCTTGATAAACACTCATGAATACCCTGAATTAATAAAAATAAAAAAGTGGGTTAAAAGTAGTGTTGGCAAGGTGGCGAGGGGGGGGGGGGGGGATATTACAGTGTGGGGTGGGGGGATTGTCCAGGGGAGGGAATTATCCCAGGGGGGTATTGTCCTAGGGGGAAATGTCCAGCGGGCGGTATCCAGGGGGAGTTGTCCGGGGGGGGGGGGGGGATTACCCAGGGGGGGGGGGGGGGGGGGGGAGTTGTCCTAGAACCAGGTCAGTTGGCGTTCTCGATGATCCCTGAGGCTGCAGCACAAAGAGGAAGTGCCATAGCTGCGCAGGCTTCCTAAAAGACTCAGCTGTGAGTAACTTCCTCTACTCTGTCACTCTCTTTGACTCTGCCTTTTCCCTTTGCTTACCAGTCATCTGCTGTCTTTCTATCTTACTGGTCCATTCTCCTGCCTTTTTTTCTATAAATTCTTACTACAAAGATTTCTTCAGCCGAAGTCGGACATGCTGGGCCTAACTATTTCTTAGTCAGGTGCGTAACGGCAGGAAACTGTCTGAGCGAACGAAGAAGAAGAAGAAGAAGAAGAAGAAGAAGAAGAAGCAGAAGAAGAAGAAGAAGAAGAAGAAGAAGCAGAAGAAGAAGAAGAAGAAGAAGAAGAAGAAGAAGAAGAAGAAGAAGAAGAAGCAGAAGAAGAAGAAGAAGAAGAAGCAGAAGAAGAAGAAGAAGAAGAAGCAGAAGAAGAAGAAAAAGAACAAGAAGAAGAAGAAGAAGCAGAAGAAGAAGAAGAAGAAGAGTAAAACCACACAGTAGCAAGGGTTTGCCTTTTGTCTGCTTGGTTGTTTTGTGTTTCCTTCCGTCTTTCTTTTCTTTCTTTTTCTTTTTCGGCAAAGTTGTCGGAGGACACAGTTCAAATTCTTTTGTCGCACGCATATACTTCACACCTTAACTCTTTCAAGTCGTTAAAATAAACCTGTCAATTTGACGAATTTGTTTCAGGGGAAGTAAATCTGTGTGCACAGCACACTTTGGTCACTTATAAACTCGCTTCTCTCCCTTAGACCACACTTTTGCCTCTTACGAGAGGTTTGAAGTTGTTTCAGCTAAAGTCGGCCAGCCACAAGAGAGAGAAAGAGAGAGAGAGAGGGAAGTAAATCTGTGTGCACAAGAGAGACACTTTGGTCACTTATATTCTCGCTTTGCCTAATCTTAGACCACCTTTTTGCCTCTTACAATGTCATTTGTAGTGGTTTGAAGTGCTGCATCACAATTGCTGTATAGAGTTGTTTTTTTATATAAAATCTATATATTAAAAACATCTGATCTACTACTTCCCTATGTCTAAACCTGAAGTAATAACCTGTAATCTTTCATTTCTCCTTTTGTTTATGTATGTTTTGTTTGTGTGTATGGCTGGAGTGATTTGTGAGGGTTTTTCAATCATTCAAAATCATTGCGATGCGAATGAGTTAACGGCATAACAGTCGATCCCAAGAATCAGGTCTCGCTAGTCCGAAACATGCAGCCCACTGCTGCCTCGCGAAACAGAAAAAAAAGAAAGGCTGAAGCTGTTGCTGAGGCGATCAGCGAGTAAAATGTGCCCACACCCGCAAGCCGCCTTTTATATATATCCTGGCTGTGGCTTTAAGTACATATGAACAGACTGTTTAAATCTTCTTTGATTGCTCAGACAGTTTCCTATCAATTATGAGTGCAGATGCGTCATGCTGCCATTATGCGCCTAACTAAAAAATAGTTAGGCCCAGCAAGTCCGACTTCGGCTGGAGGAAATCTTTTTGAAAGTGTTTCATGAAAAAGGCAGGAGAATGGACCGGTAAGGCTGAAAGATAGTAGATGACAGTAGGCAAAGGGAAAAGGCAGAGTCAAAGAGAGTGACAGATTAGAGGAAGTTACAAGCACAGAACTTCCAGAAGGTGGGGGAACTATTTATACAAAAGACCCCCAGTGTCCCCACAGGGGGGGGGGGTGTAAATCTAAACTATCCTTGACAAATTCACAAACAGCAAGCACTTCAAGAAAGACAAACAACACAGAATTTCGAGCAGTGCTTGCTGAATTCAACACGTAGAAATGTAAAAATACATCTCTGTCTCTTTGTTAAGCATCACAAAATGAAGAAGTGATAAAACAATGCAGCAACACAAAATGTACAGAGACTGCAATTTGACATTAGAACAATCTATACAGAATGCATCTTTGACAAATGTGAATACAATTATAAATACTATGTACAACATTCTATCAGATGAACACAATACGGTTGTCATAGCTAAAACGAGCAAATCGTTGTCAACAGTTCGCATACGTACAGACGATTCATAACAACGTTGTCGGTGGATGTCGATGTAAAAGCCTCCTCTCTGCTAGAAATGCTAAAAAGACATTTGGCCTATAAGCGGGTACACCGAAATGTACACATTCTTCTTACATACTAACTTTCATTTCATCACCCTTTGAATAATCTTCAAATCAAAAAACAGTTCGTTTACTAGGTTTGGCCTTAGCTTTGCTCGCTGAACTATTTGTTAAAATCACAAGGTCAATAGTTTTTTGGGGGGGGTTTTCACCCATTTTTGATTTTTCCGTTTCATCACCACAATCAGGAGTGGGGTTTATTTCTCAGTTTCATCACCAAGGACAACAGTGGTGGGGGGACTTTTAGGAAAAAAAATGTGCAGTCCCATCTTACAGTGGTGTTGCTCCCACGCCACTCATTCCGAGTCCCAATTCGCAGCCACACCCCGGCTTGTTCGGGTCGCAGAATCCGAGACCAGCAGTCCAAGGGGAGCGAATCTACGTTAGGCCGTCAGGAGGTGTTTTTTTCTTTTCAGTTTCATCACCATGGTTGGTAGTGTTTGGTTTTTTTAAGTTGTTTTATCCAGAAGTTCAGTCATGGATTTTTTTGTTTGTTTTATGAACAAGGTCAGGTACAACCTTACATAAGTATCCTGAGATGCAAGGCTGTGCAAAGATTCAGATTCGGCAGTGTTTTTAACCAGTCACGAAGCGAAAGCTGGTGAATGTTTTCAATAATAATAATATTGATAATAGAGGTACTTGTGTAGCGCCCTTCCAGGTACAGGGTTCGTACAGATCTGTGTCCAAAATGTTCCAGGAGTATTCCAGGACTTTTCCAGGACCAGTTTACTAAAGTTCAAGGACTCGATCTGGCATACCGGTCAATGTCGGTTTCGTTCCCGCCCGAGTTGCTTGTGCTTCTGGCCTTGACAATGGCTTTTTACAGCACTCTCGTCCATGCTGGTGATGTCAAAGTTCTTTTTGCACACTGTGCAGCTAGCTTTCAGTTTTGAACTATCTGTTGACGGAGCTAACCAGCTCTGATATATTTTTTTTTTGGCAGCCAAACATCGTTGAAAATGCAGTATCCATTTTCATGGAAAACGGAAGTCCGGTAAAGGGAAGTAACTTCAGCGGCAGACACCTTGCGCAAATGTCGTCTGCTATGATCGCGATATCGGTATGACCTTAAAAGGTTTTTTTTTGGGGTTTTTTATTTGAATTTAGTTTTAACCTTCAATTATTTTTTGTGGAGGAGAGATTTTGACTTTGATGGATTGAGATTAAGGACGTGGTCAGATGATTTTGAAAATTCCAGGACTTTTCCAGGAGTCTTGGGGCCTTTGCTGTTTTTCAAGCACTTTTCAAGCCCTGGAAAAGGCCACGTCAATTTTCCAGTACTTTTCAAGGTTTCAAGGACCCTGTACGAACCCTGTAGGTAAAACCCACTCAGGGCGCTTTACAAATTAAACTTCACTAAAGCACCATTCACACATCCAATGTATACAGCTAACAAACCAGACTGCATCACTCCCTCCCTCACACTCACGCGTGCACAAGGGTGCATGCGTGCAAGCATGATGCACATATGTACACACGCATACGCACTCACACACACCAAACACACAGACAGACAGACACACACACACTGAAGCGCGCGCACGCACACACGCACACGCACATACACACACAATGGTGTTCAACCGTTGTTGCTTCATCAGCAGCAGGGTCAGTAGTGCTTTTTCGGTCTCCAGTGCGAAAGCTGGTGAATGTTTTCAAAAGTGTTTTTCCATTGCTTCACCACCACCAGCAGGGTCAGTAGTGTTTCTTCAGTTTCCTGTTCTCCTCCTCCAGCTGCTTGACGTACATCAGCAGCTTCTCGTTCATCGCCTTCATGCCCGCAAACTCTGAGAGGGCTGACCGCATTTCTCTCTAAAATCACAGTCAGAATAATATTTTTAATTGTCATACTTGTTTCACAAAAATGTACAATGTTTTCAACTAAAAAAAAAAAAAAAGCAAGAGAGAGAGAGAGAGAGAGAGAGAGAGAGAGAGAATGTGACCCAGCACCATGAAAGGGACATTAAGTCGCTGAGCTAGTTTCTCACAACAGGCTTGCAAAGTCAAAAAATCTCTTTAATCTTATCTTTCAGATCCATAAAGGACAACCTTTAATATGGTCTCTAAATTTTCCAAAAAGTGCTTTAAAATTAGAAGGATGATACATTTTCTTAGGATAGGCTAGACTTTATACTGTGATTTCTCAAAATGGCCGGAAGTTACCCTACCAACTTTAAATGCTCATAACTCTGGAATGGAAAAAGATACAAAGGTGTTTTTGTTTGTGGCTCAAGCCACAAACCTATAACTCACTTTGTCGGTCTGTGTGGTCGGTCAAAATTGGCCGCACTTCAAATCGAGGCTACAAAATTGTCGCACTTCAAATCGAGGCTGCACTTCAAATTGAGGCTGCTCTTTAAAATGATGTTTCGTTTTCAATTGTCGCATGCCACAAACAATTGCGAATCCGCGCTTTTTATATCATTAGAAAGAGAATTGCCCGAAGTTTCCAACAGTGCCATTTTCTCAGAATGGTCATTTTGACACTTAATGTCCCTTTCTGGGAAAGATCCGACAGAAATCGCTTGCCAAGTGTTTTACTGTTTCATCTCAGATTGTTATCCTACGTGTGTACATGTAAACTCAGAAGCGTGAGTACACTGAGTAGCATGCACATGAACCCCCATGCAGGTGCCAGCACATCAGACCATTATCGCCTCAATGTCTGTCTCTCTCAACTCTCCCCCCCCTCTCTCTCTCTCTCTCTCTCTTGTCTCTCTTCTCCCTCTCTCTCTCTCTCTCACACACCTCTCTCTCTCTCTCTCTCTCTTGCCTCTCTCTCTCTCTCTGCTCTCCCTCCTCTCTCCCTCAACCTCTCCAACCCCTCTCTCTCTCTCTCTCTCTCCCTCTCTCTCTCTCTCTCTCTCTCTCACTCTCACCTCCATGTTGTTGAACTGTCTCAGCACAGACACGTGCAGGCCCTGAATGTCTCTCTCTCTCTCTCTCTCCTCTCTCTCTCTCTCTCTCCCTCTCACTCTCCCTCTCACCTCCATGTTGTTGAACTGTCTCAGCACAGACACGTGCAGGCCCTGAATGTCTCTCTCTCTCTCTCTCTCTCTCTGTCTCCCTCTCTCTCTCCTCTCACCTCCATGTTGTTGAACTGTCTCAGCACAGACACGTGCAGGCCCCTCTCTCTCTCTCTCTCTGTCTCTGTCTCTCTCTCTCTCTCTCACCTCCATGTTGTTGAACTGTCTCAGCACAGACACGTGCAGGCCCTGTATGTCTCTCTCTCTCTCTCTCTCTCTCTCTCTGTCTCCCTCTCTCTCTCCCTCTCACCTCCATGTTGTTGAACTGTCTCAGCACAGACACGTGCAGGCCCTGAATGTCTCTCTCTCTCTCCATCTCTCTCTCTCTCTCTCTCTCTCTCTCTCTCTCTCTCCCTCTCTCACCTCCATATTGTTGAACTGTCTCAGCACAGACACGTGCAGGCCCTGAATGTCTCTCTCTCTCTCCATCTCTCTCTCTCTCTCTGTGTCTCCCTCTCTCTCTCCCTCTCACCTCCATATTGTTGAACTGTCTCAGCACAGACACGTGCAGGCCCTGAATGTCTCTCTCTCTCTCTCTCTCTCTCTCTCTCTCTCTCTCTCTCTCTCTCTCTCTCTCTCCCTCTCACCTCCATGTTGTTGAACTGTCTCAGCACAGACACGTGCAGGCCCTGTATGTCGCGGTGCAGGTCATCCCTCATGTCCTCCACCACCTCCCACACTAAGCTGCGCAGGAAATCGCGCTGCGCCGCGCCCGCCTCTCCTCCCCCACCTCCCACAACACCCACCACCGGCCCCGCCGCTCCTCCGTTGGTGGCAGGAGGGTGGTGGTGGTGGTAGTGGTTTGGGGGCAGGGAGGAGGCGGTTTGTCGAGGGCTGAGCCCCAATCCCTCCGCATCCCCTTCCTCGTCTCCGCTTAAGGCTGCCGAATCCTGTTTAGACATATCAGATTTTGAGATCGCGTAACATATTCGTTGGTGAACTGAAAGTCAGAAACCTCGTAAGTCGATTATTTTGGGGGGGGGATTAGAGTTAGGTACATAGTCGGTTCTCTCATTTTTACCGCCACATTCCACCAAAAGCTTGTATCTCTAACGACTTTCTTTCTATCTGCTGTAAATTAGGTTATGTAAATTGAAGAAAAACTCTCAAGTCCCAAATTCAGATCTACTTAAGGACAAAAACCTTGTATCTTCGTTCTTTTCAAGTATTAAAAAAAAAAAAAAAGTAATTTTAACAAAATGCAGGACTGAACTCGCAATGTCTTGAACAACATATTCATCATAGTTAACAGCTTGTGGTAAACGCGGTTAATTTGTAAAACAGTTTTTTTCGAGGTTTTTTTCTCAAAACTACCCAAATTGAGTTACGAGGTTTCTGACTTTCACCGACGATATACTATTACGTACTGCTAGAGTCAAAATGTGACGAGACCAGGATTGAACACAAATACAAAATACCCACATCCATTCATTTGTAAAAAATTAAAAATAGAAGAAAAAAAAATGAACTGCGCATGCGTGAACTCATTTAAATTCACACTGGGTCGTCTGCTAGGCCTAGGCTTCCTACAGAGGTTTCTCATCTTTTTTCTGTATAACAAACTAAATTTGTGTGATGTGTTGTCACTTAATGGACACACACACAGCGTCAGACAACACTGCTGAACTTCTTCAACACATCCCGTGATTAAGACAGACGATCACCACCCCTACTCACGCACAAACACACACACCCCTCCTCAATCTTAACTACTGTGGTATTTCCGTTCTCACACAACAACCCACTTCACTACTAAAAAAAATTTCCTAAACTGTTCTACTTCTTAAACAACTCAGACCCAAATTACAACCCACTTTACTCATTACAGATTCTGATTTGCCATTGGGAACATCCGAAACTATTCTTGTTCTTAATCGTAAACAGCTAAACATTTTCATAAATTATGACATTTCACTCACGGACGATTCACATAAAACAAATTATCCCTGTTCTTACATAACTAAGATCCAAATTACAACACAATGATTATAATAAACCGTATTTTTCTATTTTACTCAAATTTCTTATTCTGTTATAATGGCGGTCGGTAAGCGTTTACAGGACATGTACGGGCTTCAAACTTCGATTTTCTTTTGCGAGGTGTGTATCACCTTATAAACGAGGGCGCCTTTTACTTTTACTTGTTCAGATTTTTCTTAAAAATTGCCCTATTCGCCTTATACACAGCAGCGCCTAATGATCCGAAAAACACGGTATATTTTCTTACTACTTTATTAGTCATATTATTATTATAAGGCGCAGGGGACTGAGTCTGGGGGGGGGAAGAATCGCCTTATAGTCATAAAAATACGGTAATTCATATGCTAGAAGGTACCATCATACCACCCGGGTGTGAGCCAAACGGTACAATCAGCTTTCTATATTTCTTTTCCTGAGTCTACCTTCTGGCTTTCACTCTAGAAGAAAGAGAGTACCTTCAGGTGCCACCTTAAGCAAGGTTCATTCACAGGGGCCGCCGTGAGGATACCGGGGGATCTTTTGCATAAATAGTTTCCCCACCATCTGGAAGTTCTGTGCTTGCAACTTCCTCTAATCTGTCACTCTCTTTGACTCTGCCTTTTCCCTTTTGCTTACTGTTATCTACAAATCTTTCCGCCTTACCCGGTCCATTCTCCTTGCCTTTTTTTCACGAAACGCCTTCAAAAGCGATTTCCTCCAGCCGAAGTCGGACTTGGCTGGGCCTAACTATTTCTTAAGCTAGGCGCATAACGGCAGCACGAACGACGCATCTGCCCTCATAATTGACAAGGAAACTGTCTGAGCGATCGAAGAAGAAGAAGAAGAAGAAGAAAAAGAAGAAGAAGAAGAAGAAAAAGACC